>JAPYZC010000093.1:0-104038 GCA_030522665.1 Ichneumoninae sp. A BG-2022a
ATATATGTGTATATATATATATATATATATATATATATATATATATATATATATATATATACATATCGATGATCTAACGCCAGAAGGGCATACAGGCTATGCATATACAAAGTTCATACGTCCTTTTGACTTCAAACCGTCGATACATATATGTATAATAAAATACGACCGCGATTTTCGCGAGTAATAGATATACCCTGCATTCTATAGATAGAGTATCGGACACTCAGGTTCGAAGCTTGCGCTCTAGCAAGCCAACCGCGATATCTCACATCGTTGCAAAGATTGGGGGAGGGGGGGCTTTGGGAATCCTTAAGAATGGAGTATTGCTCTCAGTGCTATCCTATAATCGTAAACTATCGTTAATGCGTCCTCCCCTGCTAGCGTCTCTCACCCTGTATCCTAGCGTTGGGCATGCACAGTGCAGAAACCTACATAGTATCAGCGTATACCATAGTATCGTATCGATCCTCGAGCGGTCGTCGCGCCCGGCTCTTCGTTCGATATACAATGTGCTGGTAGCTGTAACACGTACCCAACCTGCCCCGGTGCAAAGAGATGCAGTGATGTACACAGTTGTCTCATAAAAGTGTTCAGAACATTCACATTTGATGATTTTCGAGGATGGGATTATCATGACAATCGAACAGATCCTATTGAGAAAAATCTCGTAAATACCAAAGGATCTTTGGTACTTTTATCGGTTTTTTCTGTTTACGTTTTGCCTCAATATTTGATACGGAAGCTCGCATCAGAAGTAAACAAAAATACATATATATATATATATATATATTTTTTTTTAACCACTATCAGTGTTAAACTGTTCTCGAGGGTCCTTATTCTGCTGGTCCGTGTGAAAATTATATTGATAATGTATTACTCAATGACAATATATTTTTTATATTATAGCATTACGTTTAGGATATGTATATTCAAGTACGCTGACTATCCACGTTTAGCTCACTTACTTGCCTGGGATGACGTGGCATTCGCTCCGAGAAATTTGCCCTCACTGTGCACGCGGTTTTTCGGATGATTAACGATCCCTCTACTCTTCTCTGTTGCTGCCACACACAAAAGAAATACACCAACTTACAAACGCGGGAGAACACGTATAGAGAGTGTAGTACAGGTAAAGTACGATGTACCGGGACGGAGGCTCTAGAGGAGCAGCATAAGGATGAGAAACACACTGCGGTCTCGTCGTTCAAGCCTACGATTTTCTTTTCGCATGCTTCCGACGTGTTTCCGCTATGTTTGCTCAACAATTAATGTTTCCACGGCATAATAATGGTATAAATCATTCGGGCGTGGAATGAACGATCAATTATGGCGCCAGGGAGAGAAAAAAACACACAAAGCGCAGTTGGCTTGCTGTTCCTCGCACGTCACAGCCACCATTGGAACGTGACGCTTGATTCTACACTGTTACACCCATGATCCGTTTTCGCTGAACGTGAAAGTACGGAGGGAACAAAAAATCAGCCCGTTTTGTGTAGAAAATTGTGCGTATGATGAACGATCTCCAAGTAATCGCTGAATAATTGTGGAAAAAATGTATGGGAGAGATCAATCTCTGAGCTCGGATAATGTATGAACGCGGTGCATGTCGGTCGTGTCTGACCTATTTTTAGTTGAAGGAATATTTTGTTGAACACGATAAGATAAGGAGGAAAATAAAAGCAGAGAAAATCCTTGGAGGAAATTGCGCGAATGATGAACGATCGAATGGCTGAGCGATTGCTGGACGAAGAGTCGAGGGTACAGCAGAAGGAAGAGAACAAAAAAAAAATGGTCACGATGAATGCGAATCATTTTCATTTGTATGTGATGTGCATAAATGAATTAACATTCATCGCGTAGATGTGCCTGCAACCTCCCCTCTTTCTTACAGTATTTTTTCACTCTATTTCCTTGGGTTTTTGGACTTCATTAATATCACACGAATACCTTGAAAAGGATTTTGATTTTTTTTTCACCTCGTACTCCTTACCCCTTACATTGGTGACCCAAAAGTGAGTCAGGCCATCAAACCGATAGGGAGCAGAGACAAGTCTTCGTAGTAGAAGAGGAGGCAGATAGAAGGATAGAAGCGAAGCAGTCACCGCGGCGGGGGTGGATTATTCGCTGGGCGGGGAATCCCCATTAAGTCGAAGTGCGCTGTGCTCTACTATCTATCCCTCTCTCTTCAGCCCGCTCGGAAATTACCTCGCGACGCGAACGGGCGTTTCATTAAATATGTACATAAGTTTGGCAGCTTCTTAATTAAAAGAGCACTCACTCCTAGAGCTTCTAGATCACTTTCGCGAGGAAATGCGGCATGCCGAGCGACAGATCGTCTTTTTTTCACTTTTCTACTCACCGTTCCCGGGATTTGCACTCTCAGTCATCCCTTTTGCTTGCGGCAGCAGTCGCAAAGGCAGTAGAGATCAGATGTCGTTTCACTTCCGGAGAAAGGAAGCCAGGACTAGCAATTCGCCTGAAAATGAAAAAATGCGGTTCGGGTTCAAGAGCCGTTCTATGAATCTCGGGTATACCCGCTGATACCGGGTGTATCAACTTTTTTTTCATTCGCTTCTTAATAACAGTTAGTTGTCACTTATTTTGTGTTGTAAAACGTTAATATTTGCTGCGACCTACTCCACGGTTTTTGTGGAAAATTGTTTATCGAAACTTCGGCCGCAATTGGAAACGAAAAAGTGTGGTTCCTCTTTTCCAACGTCGTTGGAGCTCTTTTATATCCATTTTCTATATATCTCAGTAGCTCAAGAGACACTTTCGAGGACAGCTGATGTAGTTCGCCGAACATAGAAGAGGCAATAAACGAGGTGGCAAGTGTGCTCGGTGTGTCGTGCAGGGATGATAGAAGGTCCTAGATAAGTGGAGGGGCGGCTTATAAGGCTCCGCCTCGTGGCGCTCGAGCGTTTCGCCAGGATTCAAGCTGGTACTGATGGTGTTGCTTCTGACGCTGCCCAGGACGCGTTTTCCTGCGGGTGCTGTGTGTGCTCTAGAGTCGCCTAGATTGATGTCCCCGCGGGTAACATCACCGCGCGACGAGAGAGACGGAGGAACCCCATCATACCCCCTTCCATGGTCATTAATCATTTGGACGGTGTTAACTTCACCCTCAAAACAGCCGTCTCGCGACTCTCTGCAGTTCATGACCCGCAGACAAGGGTGTACAGTCTGCAATGCGCACCAAGAGCGACTTGCGTTATCGTTGGTCCCACCACGTACATTCATAGTCTGTTCACTGTGATGAGATAGTACAGTGAAAGTGGGTACAATCTTCATGAACCTTTTCAACCTCTCGTTCATTTATCGACCATCAATAATTGGCGAAAGCAAGAGAAAGCAAGTGAGCAAAAAGCAACGAAACAATTGGAACAAAATAACATAGGCGAAAAAAATTTGGCGAACACCCTTCATCGATCATTGGATCCTGACGGGTTGACCGCTTATTCGTAGAATGAATTAATGATGAAGGCCCAGTCAGACGCTCCCGCACAGTACGCTACACATAATATCATGGTCTAGATCCCCGTTTGACTACACGGTGCAGACTCACCAGTCAGGAGGAAACGAGTAACAGTTCTCGTGGCACCCCAGCATTTTTATGCCTCACGAAAAAAAAAAAAAAAAAAAAAAAAAAAAAAACTTTCTCATGAGGACTGAGCTTAACGTATGAATAATGTAGGCCTACATCCCGCGTAGGCTGTAAGTGAACTGAAAGAATAATTAAAACGTCGTTCGCTCGCGTCTGAAGCGAAGATCCAGTGCAATCGGTTGATTAACATCTTGATTGCGTTCACGCCGTTTGTGCCAATAATTTATGGCTTAGCATTTGCTCTCGATCATACACAATCGGTGTGCAAAATGATGGCTCAAATTCACAAGGCCGTGTGGAATGCGCATGAGCACAGATGTTTCCCTTGTGTAGGTAACATACATAGGGTAATTTTGCAAGTTTTTATTACACGATATATTATCTATACAATACCGTATAAAAGCGACCGGGTGACCAAAAAAAAACCCTATGATTCCACAATTTTTACCATTCACGTCGTTTTCCAAAAATTCTTGTACTTTGTGGTATATCACGTTGGAAAATTAAGTGTTATACACGTGAGATTGATTTGTTGTCACTATATCGCACTCGATGTGCATCGATTGCGGTACGTACCCCGTTGAAACGATATCAACCTGCGTATGTGGATGTACAGAGAGAGATAGAGAAGAGGGTGAGAAACAGGCATCCAACGGTTTACCATAGAGTGTTAGCAGCCCCCGATGCGGGCAGTGGGTGTGAGTTTCTCTGTAATTTATCGCCTACGTTGCATCCGTACCGGAATTACGCCCAGTTCGGTACAGCGACCGGGACGGGGAACACACGGGCGGGAGGGACGCGTCAGAATGTTACTGCGCGTTGATATAGCCTGCAGGTTCTACTCGCTTTCCTGCACCCGAACTCGTTCACCAGCAGCCGAACGACCGAAATCGGAAGAATGCCTGTCACCCCGCTAGTGTATCCGATACTGATACAGGGGACAAAAAAAACTTCCACCTGATACGCGGAGGGACAGAAAAGTTTCAATTCTCGTTCAGCATTCGTTCCAACAACAAAAAACTGTTTGGAATATTTTTGCGTGCGGTATCGATTCCACATAAAGGTGGTTCGCGGAAAGTTTTTTCAGGATATCGATACTGCACAATGAAAGGGAAAAAACAATACAAGGAGGAATACGGCTGTCCGAGCTATTAAACGCCAAAGCGTGGGCGTATTGGAAAAGGCTATTCTGGTAATACCAGCGTAAATTGACATTAGCTCGAGCGAGGAGTGGCACGAGCGAGAATATAGATATACAGGATGCGTGTGAATCGTTGTTGCGTACAGTGCGATCTTACGGGTTTGCTGTGCGACTTGGTAGGTAGGTAGGCAGGCAGGACTTTACGTCCCGTACATAAACTGTTAGCTGCCTCGTCGTCGTCGTCCTTATACCCCGTAAAACCATACCGACTACACACTCTGGTAACATCGTATAATGGCCGGAGCTTACCAACAGATACCTTATAGAGAATGTCACCGGTGCGAGTCTCGTTCCTCCGTGAGGTCTATTCTACCTTTCCTCTCTCTCTCTTTCTCTCTCTCTCTTTTCGTCTCTGTTATCGTAATATTGTACATTTTCTAACCTCGTCCACGAGCGTTAACTCCTGTAACGAGAATAATATGTTATACACGTCGGTACATTTAATGCTCGAACGTGTTTTTATTACTGCATACGTATAGCGAACACCACACTCCTTCCATTTCTCGTCAAAACGTTTAAACTTCCGGCGATGCCCATACGCGCGAGCGCGAGAGTGTGAGCGGGCTTAAACCCCCCCCGAACGTGGCCCGCACTCACTGTCACAACACGAGGATTTATGCTATCGTAAAGAAATTCATTGTCGAAACAATACAGAAATCTAACAGGCTCCCAGCACTGGTGCATTGAATCTGCAGAGGTTCTTCTCTCCAATTATCAATTAATTTCCTCCCTGAAGTACCAAGATAAATTATAAATGATTTATTTTAGTCGTATGCCAATCCCGGTGATTTTCAGTGTTTTTCTTTCCAGTGGATAAGCCAATGGAGTTTCCACTAGTCGCTCATCTGCTCTTCAACCACAAATCCAAACACACTATTGTTGGACGCGTTAGACCACGAACTTTCGGAAGTCCCCCTATCCTCCAAGGACGCACCGGCAGAGACCGTCGAATTTTCTGAAATAACATAGGATCTCCGTCAGGAGTTCTCACGAGTATTGACGGAATATTGTTTTTACAAGTAAGGATCTAAAGCTGCGGAGGTGTGGAGGTTCGAACTACTGAAACTGGCGGCAAGCAGCGAGGTCTGTCGACCACATCATCCTACAAGCCGGAACTATAGAACTGGCGCCTGGATCCCCCAACTAACTCGGGAAACCCGTGCGTACTGGATACACAGAGGAACATGCAATACACGTGTTCATTGCACTGTGTACCTTGTTCACGCCGACCACATGGTGTCCATCTCGCGTCTCGGAGTGGATTATTCACTCGTTTAATTTGACCACTCATTTATTCACCACTTTTACCGGTTCTAATGTATCGTGTACTTGAGTCGCAGAAACAACCAATTGACTTTAGTATCGTGGACACTGAAAGGAAAAAAAATACAGAATCGGAGGAGTACTGTAAAATCTGTATTGATGCTCTTGAAGAGGGAGACCAGTGTGGAAAGAGGGTGGTTGAAAAGAGGGAAGCATGACCAAAGGTAACATGGTAAGAGCATCAACCCGCGGAATCCTTTGATCTTTATCATCTTTCGCCGCATTACGAAGTAAAAGTTTTAGACAGCTCAGAGCAGCACCATCCACCACAAGTTTTTCCCTTACAGGTTCCAGAAAGAAGGATACGTAACACAGAGTGTTGTATGGCATGTCGAAGCAAGCTTTCGCTCGCTCGAGCACGCATTCTCCGCAAGTGAAGAGAATATATCTGACGCGAGCGCGAACCGCAGAGCGAGTATACCGGGTCCGTGGTTTAGTCGTCTGGGAATACAGCCATTATCCTCTCGGCGTACAGATGAAAGCGAAATCTGACCGCGAAATGGATTTATCTCATAAAAACGTACGGCTCTGGAAAAGGGGGACTGAAATCTCTTATGCTTTCCTCTCGGAAACCAGTCACTTCGTCTCTCTTACTTGCTTATCGTTGGCGAAAAGCTCGTGTCGCTGGTTTTGCGTCGCTTATCCGAGTCTTATCGACGTGGAGAAAAAAAGGGAGTGTAGTTGTCCTTGTTTTTGGATATCAGTGACATTTCGCGACTAAAATTATAATTATCTGTATGCAAGGACGAGCATATTTACGTGTATCCAAACAAGTAATGAATTCTTTGATTCCCATGCCCAAAAAGGCATGCAGAAATATCCCGTAAAAATAGTCAAAGAGGGCACTTACACACCTGTAGCATTAGTACAGAAAATCAGCGTGCGAAGTCAATATCACGAATAAAATTGGGCTATGTACATTCGTTAGTGATAACTGAGGATATTCGTTTAGGACTAAGTTTTCCGTGGTGTTCCTGCGAGAATCCTTCAAGGTTTGGCCGGAGTATCCCTCACGTCGTACGCCGCCAACCCTTAACACACACACTGGGAGGATCGGCTTCACCACGAACGACGAACAAAGTAATACAAATAAATCGTCAATGGTGTATGGGCAGATGGTCCCGGTGCTTACTAATACGGGGGCTGTTGGGGATTGTCGTTGCCTCCGGTACCAGCTCAGCTAGCCGAAATAGGAAGGCGCCGAGCGGATAATCCCAAGAGAGTCAAAGGCACCAACGAACTTATAAGTCCGCGACTACAGCGGCCAGCCTGTTCTCTGATGGCTCGAGCTAACCGAAGCAACAAACAAATACTGCATACATGTGGCGAAACTCGTAATTCCTTCAACTGCTCAGGAATTGTGAGGTTGGTCCAGATAAATTGCCCTGTTTTTCAGATTGCTATAATAATGTCAGATTAGAGTCAACTGGTGCGTTTTAATACATTATGCTGAGATCAAACATTACGGTATAGTCGTTAATCACGTAAGAAATCATTTCGAAAAATTAAATCCGACCTGGCTGTGAGGTTACCAGTTTGCTTTTGCTTACCCGTTTTGCCCAACGTTCCTCTATATCATATTTTAGTTGCCAAAATTATGTCGCGCTAAATAAGCAGTCAAACGATGCGACGAAAGGTGTGATAATAAATGCACCGGGTGTTCTTTGTACATAAAATTTGGGAAGTCCACATATAGCCGTTACTCGTGATGGTTGTAATAGAAATTATACAACGGGGATCCTGACTTGCAAGCTGTGTCAACATCGAGCTGGTGTTGGTTCGGTGTAAAGAGGACAGGAGCCCGAAAAAATAATCGCGTCGCTATAGTGTACATCGTACATCGTTTATTTTACATGAATTCGCCGATCAAGTTGCCGTAAGGCCGCAAGACTGTGTGCACTGAACCGACCGATAATGAAGATGTTTTCTTCAATGCCTCAGCAAACTTCCAAAATCTTCGAAACCACTTTACGAAATTACTGTTTTAGTCCACTACGTTTGCGTGATTGAGAAAAATAACGAAAGGATACCTCAGGGGCAGTACAATGCTGTACGCAACTGTGTAAACCGTCGCCGCTCTCCTGAACACTCAAACAGTCCATGCTGAAGAATTGAATTGAACAAAGTGATTCGATTGCAAAAGGGAGTGCTGTGCATTGTCCGGTTCCTCCGAGCGTTGTGAGGCGAGACGTCTGGTTCCCATTTGCAAGGTCTATCCAATTCAAGACAAAGACTAACACGATAGAACGGAAAACGTGGTATAAGCAATAGGTGTACGATGCGACAAGAAAAGGAGGCCCTTTCCTATCAAACATTCGCGACCGCTATCTTCTGAAGTAACCCAAGAGAATGGAACGATGAGATGAGAGTGGCATTCTTCTTAGACGATAATGGACAAGTCAGAGGACTCGTGTACCTCTTCTGGAATTCAGCAAAACCGCCACTTGTGGACTCAATACACGTGTCTTTCAGAGATCAGTTCGAAGGATCCTATGATAAAATATATAGAGGGAGAAAGAAATAGTCTGCAGCTTAGAAGAGACAGGGACGCGTTGATCTTTCGATAAACATATTGGTACTTTCCGTTGGTGAGTGCTGGCGCGAAGAGCAATTGATACTCCAGCATAGTATCCACAAGAATTTTTTCGTATTCCGAGAGTGGTTGCTGTAGTCCATGCACGCGTCCCAACGTTTTTGCCCTTTCCATTCTTTCCTACCCCCATTATCCAGTCGGCCCGACGACGACGTTTCCTCAGCTTTCTTGTCCTTCCATTGGCTGCTACGTACTGTTGCTAGCTGCTGCTAGAAGCTCGCGCGACCAGAATTTTAATACTGCAATGAGGAAGGTGCTAGGTGGAAAACGTCGCGAAGACTTGCTCCGACTTCGAGAGATGTCGAAGCGTCGAACAAGGGGTGAAGACGAACACGAGACAGAAAGTAAAGGCGCAAGATCTGGTGTGAAACGTTCCGGTGGTGTGTCAGTTACGCGAAGTGACTGCGAGAAAGTGATCGATGGGAGACATACGTCAACGAGACAGGAAGGATAAGACCGGGTCGAGGCACCTTGACTCGTATTCGCGCCCACAGTTACTCGTGACGGGCAATTTCTATACACAAACGAATGGAGGACACTGTAGGTATAGGAAAGTATAGTATCGGGATGTCTGTAGGATCTGGAGAGGAATGGAGAAGCAGGCGAAGAAGAAGGATGGATGGGAAAGTATACGCAATCGAGAGAGGGGCAGACTTAGAATGAGGGTGCCTCAGTGCTCCTAGGCTGACACTCATCAGTTTCTGGTGGAAGGGTGACGGTGGTGTATGGCTGCCAGGTGGCAAGACAACATCTAATGGGTATACAAATTATTCCCGGTGGGCTTCGGTTACCAAGCGTTATCGAGGAGCACCAGTTTTCAACAGCTTTCTCAGTTCTTCGTCCTTCCTCTTTCAAGTTCACTTCGTTATCTCACAGTTGCCGTTTAACGGTACACTGTAAAGCGCAGTTACTGTAGTGTCTGCAGTGGCACAGTACAGTTTCGACGCCGATTATACCGCTGGAGCAACGGCGTATGCTGCTGCCAATCACGTCTTTCTGGATCCCCTTGGTGGTGGATTAAAGCCGTCGGCTCAACAACCACCGCCATCACCTATACTGGATCCATGCCGTAGCTCCTTCGCCTCCGCGCCTAGTCAAGCCACACAGCCCGCATGTCTCCGTAATTGCGATAAATTATGCGAGGCTGTCGCGATCAACCCTGTGTCGAGGAGTCGACGAAAGTGCCTGGCCCGTCAACGACCTAACGTCTATGGGAAACAGCCTGTCGTCTCGACTATTCCGTGCACACTCTACAATGTATAGAGCTTTCAGGTAGATTTGCTCTGCAGTCCTCATAGCCTTAGGCATCTCGATTACAATCTCGTGGGAGTCAATAACTCGAAGTCAATGTGTCGCATTAGCTTTGGGATTTAACTGCATACTCGTACATATTAACCCCATAAATTAGCAGAGTTTGTGCCGAAACCGCTAAACCATACGCGGGTCGTCTATTCCCATTTGTTAGTCATAAGAACCACTCGTACTTTCAATTTCAGTAAAATATTTCTCAGCGTACGCCTTTATAAATCTGTTCTTTATCATCTGTTCCATATACACGAAAAATGGTCAGGTTGATGTAAAAAGAGTCTCCGGCGTGGCAGTCTCGGTGTTTATACTGTGTTCTTAACTGATTATTAAGTTTTATAATCTCCATGATCGGCAGTTCAACCTTTATTCATAGTTTCTGTGACACGTTTATTTTATATCACGCTGCGAAGAGTCCCCAAGAGCGTAAGCGATGCAAGAACGCGCACATTAACTCACGTCTCTTACGTTCAACGAGTATGACGAAGTACAAAGAGGCGATCTCCACATGCGCGGTCTTCGTGGCTCGCCCCGATGGCCAGAGAAAACTCAATGTGTTACCTTTTTTCTCCTTTTTTTCCAGCTACACCAAAGCAGTACGCTCGGGTTGATGTCAGTTTGCCGTACGCGTGCTGCTCACGGTCTCCGATCTATATACGGCCCCGTACGTGAAACCGCTCAAAGTGAAAAAGCGTAAAGATGATTAATGATTTATTTCACCCCTTTTCTTCTCACCGTTACTGCTCAGGTGGTCAACCGCAGGGACGATACGAATCTTTGAGTGAACAAGAATGGAGATGACTTAGCATCGAGCGAGTAGAATTCCAGGTACCAAAACCCAACACTCCGAACCATAAGTAGTTACGTGCGACTGCTGCCAATTCTGAAATTGAATCGGTCAAATGCGACGGCGATACGTGACCTAAACGCAATATCAGAAAATTTCTGAAGCCACCAGCCCCGGAGGATATCGACCAGGCGTCTCGTAAATCATTCCCTAATCCGACAAAATCCTGCGCTAATGTGTCGAGAGGCAGGAGGCACGAGACTTCACAGATGAATGAGCCCAAAAGGGGACCAACGCACAACCCTCATGAGTTTCCTACCTTTCGAAGCGATCCAGTGAACTCTGTGACCGACTATGGCTGTGTTAATAATCCTCCGCGCTCTTGCATAACGGCAAAGAATCAGTTACAGAACTAGTACAAACCCGCGCGCCGCTTGTCATTGCGCTCGGTTGTGTCTCGTTACAAGTACGATATTAGAAATTTTGTGTCCACGAGAACAGCTGCTACTGGTGCTGGGTTCTTCTTGCTATATTTCGGCGTAGCCGGCATTGTTCGGGCGTATAGTGGAAATGCCTCGCATTTCCCGCAGAATCCGGAGGAGAACATGACCGGTGTTAGAACAGCAGAAATAGGAAAAGTTGATTAAAAAAAAAGGCAAAGAATAAATGGACATGAGATCCAGCGAGAACCAATGAATTCTCACTGAGTTGCTCGTTTTCTCGCCTGCTTTAGTCTTCCTATTCCGACCATTGCTATCCCGTTCTAGCCGGCAATCTCTTTTTTCTCTCCTTTTAGCTATTCGTACTCGTAGTTGTCCCGAATACAGCAGGAAAACGGGAACCCGTGCGCAGAATCGCATCACTCGGATTCACGTTCCAACTGTGCGGGGGTTGTAGTTCCACGTTCAAAATTGATAATGTTCTTTCCTCTTTCAGCCACACCGTTTTCCTTGTCTTTCTTTCCCTTCCACTTACGTTGGGTACTACCGCAAAATTTATTAGGCCAGAGCAGCTTTACGAATTCGAGGGCACGCGCGCCGAGGCCGTACGTTTCACCGTCTAACCTATGAATGCCAAAGGTACAGGGAAAGTTTTGCTTCGTTCCGCGGGGCGCTCACGACACACGTATATGTATGCGCACAGGAGCGATCGGTATCCCAAGGGATACATTCACATTGGATTATTCTCTTTGCAAGATCGATCGGGAGAATTATGAGAAATGTAAAGAATTCTTGCGAGAAGGACTCGAAAAGATTGTTCTGTCGCAAATATGTAACATTATGTAAGAATAGAAATCGATTCGGAGCTTCCAGTTCATCTTCACTCAAAAATTTAATAATCGTTAATTTTCATGTACCTATTTGATCCTTAAAATGTTATTCCCTTGACTCGGTGAAGAAAAATAATAATATCGATCCAAAGGAGCACGTTGAAATTCACGACTCCGATTATTCCTGTCGAACTTGGAATTCAGATCAAAGAGCTCGAACTTCAAGAGTTCCTTAGCTCTTTCGCTTCGATGTTATCGAATTTTTCGAAAGGACGTGGAACTCCTGGTTAGCATCGGCTATGCGAGTGAAAGAAAGGTTCCTTCTACCGCGACCCGGTAAAGGAAGCCTCAAGGAAGCCCGGTAGAGGAAGCGAGTTACCGCGCCGCGAGCTCGATCAGTTAACAATCCTGTTCTATCGGATTCGAAATTCTACGCTAGTATCTTATACCTGGTAAGATGCTGGGGCTAGTATAGCCGGTATACAACGGTTTGTTTATTCGACAGGATGGCTGGTTACGGTACGGCTGCGCGTAACTCACTCCTCGATCGTCGTCGTCGTCGTTGAGGTGGAAAGAGAAACGCGAAGACAGAGAAAAGAGGATTCCCGGGTATACATAGTGTACAGAAGGCAGTGGGTATCGCAGAAGAAGAATGTCGGAAGCGCGGCCCGAGGGACTTCTGAAAGGCTTCTCGAATGTATCAGTGCTTCGAGAGGGTCAAAGAGAAACGCTAATCGCCGAAGACGATCTCTCGTTTCGGGCACGAGCTATAAGGCACAGTAACAGACTGTGCATTTAGTTCGAATATCGACGTTATAAATAACATCAGCATGAATTAATTTGTTCGCGGAATCGTAACGCGTCTTATCGACTATCACAGAATACACTCGCGTAAATAACTCAACGATTTTACGACCGTTCCTCCAGGATGTTGAGTTACATTGTGAATAAAAATCTCGACGCGATCGAGAATTGATCGGGTGCCGACGACTTTATCGGAAATTACCATCGACTTCATGGAAAATGTCTTTATTCATTCTGTTGAATAAAGTAGTAAAAACGGTAAAACAAACAATATTGAAACGAATTTATGGATAACAATAAAAATGTGATTGAGGATTTTTTTCGTGGGAGAGATGCAATGGGAGAGTGTCAGACTATGCAATGATGACGTACGTAGACTTGGAGAATGTAACAATGGATGAAAGGTTCATATCACCCAGGGCTCGCATCTCCCGTTCCATTGAATGTGTACACGTATACGTTAGGGATATGCTGCATATGGATTCGGGACGATCGAGAACCATTCTACTCAACCGCAAAACCTTCTTCATGGATAAAGTCAAGCCCGTTGACTTTGATATCCACTCTATGTCATAGAGCCGCTTGTTACCTCAGAATGAAGCGAGAACGAATGATGACATTCGATAGGCTTGCATCTGCTCGTCTAGCAAACACATGATACGTATCCTCGTTATGAAGGCGTCAGGAAACGGTGCGAGGAAACGAGGCTTTTTGAAATCTTATATGCGTTCACACTCTACGTGCAACTTTGAGAAAGGTACCGACAATGTTGGGTTTCTCGTGATAAAATAGAATATTATATCCTTACGGACATAAAAGATTAATTTTATCTGGAGCGAATGGGATCGATATATGGTGATTCACCGCTTCACTTGGATGACAAATTTCTAAACTTTCTTCGCGAGAAATAATAAAAATCAATTTAAAAATTCAGTTATGCTATAGAAGTAACGTGAAACCTCGACGATATTTATGGATCCCTTAAATATGTCGTGTATAATGTTATCGATAACACGTAGGGGGATAAAGATTAATTTTCTCGTTGCCTGTAGATTGAAAATTATCGAAAGCTCTCAAGGTTCAGTGGTCGATCGTTGCGCCATTTTCGATACAGTTATAATATTGATGAGGAGAGTGATACAGTATGCGTAACGGTGCGTGTTCGCGACTAGGGGAGTTGCGCTAATATATTGTCTCCGAAGCTGCACTGAAACCCCCGTAAGAATACCAAGTCATATTTCAATAGATAATTGGATCTCTCATACACGTAGGGCTCATCGTCCGACGTATTTTCCAACCTTTCACTATTCCTACAACGCTGTAATCATCAATCATTATACCCTCCGGCATAAAAATAACAAAACATTTGGGCTTAGCAATGTGACTAATGACATCACCGCTACAGACCCGGAATCGCGAGTTCCATGATGATAAAACTCATTGCTTCAAATTGTTTTATCGCGTGACTAGCCATGTACAATAAGAGGATCGAGAGGCGAGGCAAACGAGCACCTGATCCTGTAATGTAATAAATATGTGAAAAAAGGGCTGAATATGCTGGCGGAATAGTATATGACGTCGCTGACTCGAGAACAAATAAAAAGGCTGGAGACACGGTGAAAAGTAATTAGAACAGCGCCTCAGGGACCACCCGGCACGTTATACTATTTTTTTTTATCCGGATCCGTAAGTAAGCTCGTGTCGCGAAGTGAGATACGAGGTAGCAGAGTCCCATGGGTGACCCTCATCCAGCGCTGGTCAACGTGTTGAAGGAAAAGTGGCCCTCTCGTTCCCAGTCACACCTCGACGTCGCCCTCTGCTATCTGTCGCGAGAAATCGAGGGTAGCCGAACCGAGAAGAGCCGAACAGGCCTGGAGGACCCCCCGGGAAGTGCTGAAATACCCTGTCATCTCCGCCTCATTCTCTTGCCACTTCCAGCTTGTATACGTGTCTATACATATTAAATCGTTCGGATATTACCGATACATAAAAGACATGCGAGAAAAGTTTGCGACTCGACACCCCGAGACCAAAAGTCACATGTAATCATTTCGGACTGGATGAGCCTGGGAAGTGTGGGGAGAATTTGACAACATTTTGTACTGTCGTATAATACAATTTTAAGAAGTAATTCGTCATTCATGGTTCATCGCCAAAATTGCATTAGGTTATGCTTACCGGTTTCCTCCATTCGAGAAGAGACTTTCTATGTCGATTTTTTTGTATTTTTCCGTTTTCCTGGTTAGACATCGAAATATGTTTGCACGAATCATGCAGGTGTCCGATGTTGTGGGATTTCATAAACTTTATTTTCTATGATCATTCGCGAAGACAGGACGAGTCAATATGGCCATACAGTTTCTTGCTCAATTACTCCCGCTGCTGGATATCACCTGGCTAGAGTATGGTACGTTCCAACACACGCACCAATACGTACGATTTATTTCTCATCGTCTCAATTTATGTCCCGATCCCGGCAGGCGTGTAAGCGACGCAGTATCCGACGTTTTAATCATGCCTGGTCAAAGACGAGGACACGCCGCGAGTCCCGATAAGCGCGGGTCTCTCGCGATAAGCGAGTCAGCGAATGATATCTCTGTCTCATTCTGTTTCCTCTTGGTCATCAGGGCGTACCAGGAACACTCTGCGTGGGTCCGCGAATATACAGCGATACTGTACTCCCCCGCGTATTCGCTCGGTGCGCAAACCATACGTCATCCTTGAACTCCGTGCAATCGAGTCTCGGGACGAGTCTCTCTGTGTCGATGACAGCACGAATTGTCAGTCGAGTTTGCACCGAGGACCGCCCATGCTTTGCATACGTGCAATGTCACGCAATATCTGAACTCGGTGTATCATTGTACTCGCCGAGTTCTCGTATCGTATATTACATCAGTTTGATTCAATAATAATCATAAATGTTCTTGGCGAAATCATTCAGTAGGAGGATACCGATAACTACGGTGGGCAGAACAGTCCTAAGTCATAAGTCATAGGGCCTATACTCACAGGTCCGAATGAGGTTGCCGGTACCCTACAATAAAGTTTATCAATTTTTTCTTATAAACGAACCGTATTCTTGACGAAAAAAAATGAAAAATGACCAATAAAAAGGTATAGTGGACCTTTGCGGATAAGAAATATTTGTTGAACGTACAAACTCTTCTTACTGTATGTAATTACGGCGGTCGGATAAGATGCAAGTAATCGAATTGATATTTGAAAATCTGGACCGCTTTAATTGATTCGACTTGTCTTTCACCCTATCCCGCATTGCAGCCACTAAATAATCCCATGTTAACATATGTCCAGCAAAGTACACTGAGAGAAATACGAGTGTGCACGAACACTAACGTTACGATACTACATACGCGATGAATTGCTGACCTTGTCCTCGAGGGACCACCCAGTGACGAAGACTCAAGCGCAGCAGCAGGCTCAGCAGAAACGGCAAGAAATAGTACGGCCGAGAATTCAACTGCAGCAGCCGACTCTCTGTAGCTACGTTCGAACGACGTTGAATCGTAAATGTATAAGTATAGTTGTAAACCCACACGTTGTTCGCTTTTGGTAAAAGGTTCTCAATGGGCCGTGGGCACTCACTCTCGGGAGAGAGAGAGAGAGAGAGAGTGAGATTGAGTGAGATTGAGTGTACTTGGAGATACGCTCGCTTTGTCGATCTAACGATCTCGCTGCGTAAATCGATTTAGTAGTACCGGGAACTACGCACCAAAACGCCTACGGCCATCATTACTAACTGACTCCTATATTTAAAATTCCAAACACATTGGGAACATACAATATATATGTTTCACTGAAAAATCATCAACGTACGGAACGGCAATCTCATCGCACGAGTCGCCTTTAATGAAGACGTTCCATCGGACGAAAGAAGTGGAAAGTTTAAGTTTGAGCATGAAAGTCGCGAGAGCCGGGAGGAGGCACGATATGCAGCGGTCGATGGTACTTTAGCAAAAAGCGATAACAATCGACTGTGATGAATTATCACGGCGACGGGTTATCTTCTCGAACGAATCCGTACGCCCCAACGACGGGGATTTCTCCGTTCACGACGACGACGGGGACGATGACACCCACGCTACGACATTTTCGTTTATTGTACATTCTACGCGAGAAGTAAAAAAGCAGACGACCACGGTCACTGAGGCGCTTATTAAACAGTATTATTTTGAATATAGGAAAATATAATTTTTTGGATGACTGTGTTATTTATCTATCCTTGCAGTACCGTGGAAAAATGACTACTTTTTTTTTGTTTTTCGAAGATATCAATCACATTTTACCCCTTAAGGATTTCGCTGGTATCACGTCAGTGCAACGGGGGATTCTTCGACGTTCGGCGCGATCGTATATCCTCATCAGGTTCCACTTATGTGCCGACTGCCAGTATAAGCGAGAGGAACGGGCGTGTGGCTTTCAGTTCGGTAACGATTCGACCATGAGTCGTCCCGTGTATTGCGGGCTTCGACTGTGTGTACAGGCAACCAAACTGGTGGCGAACGAGCGACTGCTTCTTCGTATACATATCTTTGTCGGGTGAGTACGGGCTTTTCAGGTGTCAATGGCAAGTGGGGTAACGAGCTCGACGGTATACGAGGTTGAAAGTCGACGACGACCGAGAGGCAGATAAGCCACAGCTGCGGACGTGTACGTGCAGTGCGCGTTGAACTCAGGACCGTTAAACTAAATTCTCGATTCGACGGCTCGTTAGAGGTTCCGAAGTCGCGTTCTTCACTGGCTCGTGTTATCTTCACCGTGAAGGAGTGACAAGACAATTCTATTTCGTGGTTACCCACGTGGTTCAGAATTGAAGCCCGAAAGATATCGCGCGAGATGAATTTTTAAGACAAAGTTTACCGAGGGGTCACGTACGATCTGGCGATTGCGTAGAGTTCGAGTGTCCGACGCGGTCTCATAGAATCACGATTATATACAGATCCGTTCGCAGACTCTGCAAAACGCGTTAACAATTTGTACCGTACATAAGAGGGAAATAATAGAATAGTGTTGTTTTATTCGTGTCCTGAGGCAAGCCCCCTAAGGACACCGTGCCCACAGAATCATACAACGACGGATAAAAATATTTAAGAAAGCAAGTATGGTGAAATAAGAAGGAATAAGTGAAAAGGCAGAATAACTGGCGGCAGTGAGATGTCCTCGGTGGCGAAGAGATGGCAAGGTACGATACAGGGTGAGCTATTCGCTGAACCGGGGTGCGCGAGCAGTGCGAGTCCTCCTATCCTCCGAGTGAAACCGAAGCTTCTGTACTAACCATTTATCAAAGGGAAGAAAGGAGCGAGAGAGAAAGAACGATGGAAAGAGAAAGAGAGAAAGTGACAAAGATGTGGACGAAGGATGGGACGTGAAAACAGATGAAAAAGAAGTGGCGAGTGTGAAGAAACTGCGCGAACGAACGAATCTGCGGGAGAGGTAGCAGCCTCGAACGAGAAAAGGAAGTGAGGAACGGAAAGACAGAAGACGAAGAAGAAGAAGAGGTCCGGAGAGGGCTTGTGAGAGGTTCGGAGCGGTGCGGCCTCTTCGCAAACTCATTCGGCTCGTGGAATAGCGGCTCGTTATTTATCCGGCGGCGGTAATAGGTCCCGGTCTATAAAGTCGCGCGCGAACGGTCCACGTTTTCAGCGCTTGTGTGCGGTAGTGGCGGCAGTGGCGGCTCGTTGGTAATTGGGAAGAAGTGGGACGAAGCCTACTCGAGCTTCCGAGGAAGAAAGGAGGAGAGATATAGTGGGGTAAAGGCGGGAAACGGAGCAACGCTGGATCGGTGGATGCAAGCAGAAGACGACCGAGTCAACGGGAACGACGAGTTATCCACTCTCTTGCACACTTGGATGTCACACACCGAAAGACCTCGCTGCCTCTTACTACGTTTCCGGTTCCCGGGTATACGCCCCCACACCCAGGAGTCCCATTACTGTGTATGCACTCGATGTGAGTGCATATATTCACTGGCGCAGCTTCGAGGAACGCACAGGAAATGAGCAGAGAACGAAAAACAGTATTCAGTGCAACTCGAATGTCTCGAAAACAAACAAACGTAATTGGAAGTCTATGCGATAAATCACGAACCCTTCAAATACTAATACGAAGGTTCGAAATTATTTTCATCGTATCCCCGCATCCTGTTTTCATAACCGCGACGCGATAATATGCGGTACCATAAATTTATGCCCGCTCGAATTTTGTTGTTTTTTCTGAATTTGGTTACTTTTGATCCAGACCTTCCCAACACACAGCAGTCTCATTTTTCGCCGGTGAAGTTTAAGGTCGTTCCTTGGTTCCCAAATTGACCGGAGGTCTCGGACACTTTTGCATTCGAAACCAGTTTTCGAAGAATCAGCTATAAGGAATAGAAAGGAAAATCTCTCCAGAACCCCAGTAAAACTTTCTTACTGTTCTTCGAGTTATCCGGACAGACTCCTTTTCTCGTCTCTTCCGATCTTCGCTTTACGAAGCCGTGTCTGGAGAACGTGTCGAATCGGTACAATTCCGAGACGGGCGTATAGCACATAGCTAGTCTGCAGGACGCGGAAATCTTGGTGAAGGTTTCACCTCATTGTGGCGGTAGCTTAAAGCCCCTTATAGCATACTTATACGAAACTCGGTGTGCTTTCTCGCTTCGCTTCTCATCGTCTCGATTCCTCGGGGTTTCGAGAGCGAAACGTTGAATCAGCTATTCCTGAATTACTACCGCTTTCGCGTCGAATGCAAGACAGAGAAAGTTTACAGTTCAGGTCAAGACAGTCAGAAACTTCCACTTCTTTCGACCCTTCGCGTATTCTCAGCACTGGTCCCATTGAGGCAGACCATCGATTAAATAAAAAACCTTTCGCCGATTCCGCATCCTCCAAATCTCGCAGTCTATCCTCACCTTCTTGACTATTCCGCAGCAATTCTCTACTGTACTTCCCTTTTTATTTCTATTCTTCTTGTACTTAATCATCCTTCGTCGTTCCGACAGCACTCGTCCGCCTCCGCGGTCCGACTAATTGTTAATTTACTTCGTAAAGAAGGAGTCGTCGCATTGTGCTCCGCGTACTCCATGGGATGTCCACGAGCGAGAGGCGAGAGACATTACTCAAACACTCATTAGCACGGTACAAATAAACCTGCGGCTTCTGCTGCTCGCTAATTAACGTTCACCCTGCTGCTACTCCAAAGCATATAATACCGTAGTATATGTATATGTATATTAAGCAGTTTGTGAGAGCCTCAAAAGTGGCAATACCGCCGGATGTTTAACTGCTTAAGTTTCGCAAAGATATTGTGTGTCGCGTGCGAGTGACGCCGGGACTATATTAACCGGGGTTTTAATTAGCGGCGAAACGAATGGGAACTTCACGTGACCAATAGAGAAGTCTCTTAGGTACTAAAGTTGAGAAGACTAGAAGGGGCGAAGGCGCGAGAGGCAAGACATTACCTCGAGTCACAGTTTCATAATGTTTTAAATGCAAGCACGGGCGCCTCAAGAATTCGTATATTTTACTCTTTGTCGTCACCCAGTGAGACTTAACCATCGGCATGGCTGCGCCAACGCACCCAACATATTCGCTCGATGAAAAATGTTATCGCTGCACCCGTATCGGGTGCTCAATTGCCTACATTCATGGTCTGCGAATATCATTCGAAGACTACGAATCTGCCTCAGGACCACTCAAAATACATTTGAGATTTATCACGCAGGTTCTTTTACCCACTTTCCTGTATTACTTAATTGACACTTTCCATCATATTCCAGAAAAAAGTAAATTTTCTCTGTAACGTCACTTCCAGTTTGAAAATCTCATTTTTCGAGTGCTCGGAAAATCGCCGTCTTTGCTCTGGCTACCTACCCCCACTGGAATCACACCGATGTCGCCTTTTGGCGTGCAGCAGCGTCTTTGTGTCGTCTTTCCAGTTACAGTAGAATCACACCTGGGATGTATCTAGTTGCCCTGCAAACTCTCGCATCTTCATTGCAAAAATCACTTAATTGTTGAAATTTTTTTGACTCAACTCGATCCCCTTGAAGTTCATTCATATATTGGAGCGATGACCACATTTTTGAAGAACGGCACTATGTAATATCCATGTTGGAACGTTGTCACGCGAAAAGAGGATGTATGCCGTTGATGTAACCAGTAGACCAGGAAAGCCCAAAATGCGAGAAATAAACAAAATGTGAATAAAGGGTACCGGAGAGAGAAGGTTTGCTACATCGCTTCTGGCGCTAGGATCCACATCCACGCACACAAGCCCCCTCATTAGCGGATCTGCATGTCTCAGTCCTCAATTATCTCATCCTCCGGGTCGTCGTCCTGGTTCTCGTTGGTTTCATAGCTGCATAGACACCCGGGTTCCTCGCTCGCTCCTATTCGATGTTACCGCTGCATGTCTCGCTCTGTTTTCCCATTCGAAATTCCAGGTAGCCCCGACCTAATATAATATACCAGAGTTCATTTCGTGCCAATTTGCATGTACCGTTGCACGTGGTGGGCGAGAGGGCGAGATAGCTAATTCGACGAAATCGAGTTTGGCCCAGAGCTTCTCGGCGAGACCTCACCGAGCCCTTTCTCTCCGCTATGCCTGACGTTACTATGTTACTATTCCTGTGGCTGGTCTTGTGTATATTCGCGACGGTAGCACGTGCCCCAAGACCGCCGGAGGGAGGGATAGCATACTGAGAAAAGTTTTTTCCAGCATATGGTACATGGATGAACTAACACTCCATTTTTTAACGCGAATCACGTGAGAAGAGTACAAATAGGTCGGTAATGAATCTGATCGTGATGACGCCGAGAGTTCAATGCCATCAGGTTTCGACACTTTCTGTGGCAATGTGTCACGTGAGGCACATGCATTTTAATCACTCGTAATTTATACAGACAAATTGCTGGTCTCTTGAGCAAAGTAAGTTGAGCTCTCATCCTCGCATAAAACTATGTTTCGCAAGATTCCAAAAGCGCAAGAACGAAGTACGGAACGAACAAGTTGCCTTCTATTTGCGAGCCTCCGTCGAGAGAACTAAAGGAAAAGTGAAAGCAATAGACGGAGCGCGAGTTTCACGGTAATGACGTTAAAATCGTAGACGCCCTGTGATTTCTTCGTTGCTACTCTCCGAGAAATTTAATTTGCTTAATCGCCCCTACAGAACTGGGGTGGAAAAAGGGGAGAGGTAGGGGTAAGAATTTGGTGTAGAGCGGGCATGTGGAGGATCGCAGACGAAGAAGCGATTCTCAGAGGCAAAACCCACGCTGGTATTCGAACCGTTACCAAGTTTGAACAGAGTTTTACTCTGTGTTGAACGAACAAGAGAAACAGAAAATTCATAGGCGTAATTCTGTAGCTTTTTAGTCGAATGCTCGTGAATGGTCCATGGCTTTCCATAGGAAAGGATTCACAAAGGAATTTACTTAATTCTTCATAGATATCTGCTAATTGCTATAAAAATCCTTTGAAAGTATTAATTGTGAAATACTACGCGTGGTGATGAGTAATATCGCCTCCCAATCGTCTGGTGCTGCGATGTAACGTCAACGGTGTAGATTATGCAGGGTACATATGCTGTCCATTTATTATATGAACGTCACATATCTGCGCATAGCAGAGACGGAAAAGCTTATATGGCGGCGTGTGTAGAGCACGAGGAATTCCTGTAGGATTGCAGACTAGCCACAAGAGTGTCTATGGAAGGGAGGTTAAAAGTAAATACAATGTAGCGTACATCCTACGTAGTAAAGGAATACTGTCTGAGTAGAGGAGTTAAATATTTTAAGTCCACACTCATTTCTCGCCTGTGGTACTCTACGTACTGTAACGAAGCCAGTGTCCCCTTGGAGTACGATACTATAACTTCCAGAGTGTCCTTTATGCACCAGAGGGTGGAAATTCAGAATTTCCTCGATGATTGTTGAGTCGCATAAGAGGTGAAACAATAAGCTCTACGCCCATGGCCGAGCTGACGCACAACGCTTTTCTACGGGTGTGAATGGGCTCTAAGAAAGCACGGTACCGTCTCACTCCGACGAAATACAATAATTACTCCTCTACCTCAGATTTACGAGGAGCTGAAAATTGAAATTTTAGTGGCACCTCTCTCAGTTCCGCTCTGAACCTCTCCGCTGCTTTTACAACCCTCGTCTACTGTATACGTAAGACGTTCGGTATATTATCGCACGGCATGATATAACTATATACCAGGTGGCGTAGAGAACATTTTCAATTATGGCATTATATAATTTGTTTCCACTCTCGGGTCGCTTTCAACCTCCATAACGTGAAACTGTATACACGTTCGAGATACGAGTGTGCACCGGATCTTTCGGAGATATTATTTTAATTTAATTTAATCCTCTCTGATCATGCTGGCATCACAAAAAGCTCTTCGTATCTTTTAGAAACATCAGACTAGTCTGAACATATTTGTATGGACGTAAAGAAACATTAATGATTCGCGTCTTAATTGATCCGAAGAAAGATTATTGCATATTAACAAAAAATGCATGGGATATCCATCATGATCAACCACGGATGCATCGAATTTCAGCCCACCCATACGGTTTATTTTGGACCCGATGGGAAGCTTATTACGGAATTGCACAGTAAACATCAATACAATTCCGCGGTGCGGGTGGAAAAACAAACAAATCGGTGGCTTAATTAATTTCATAGCTTCTATTTTTTTTCCAAGTTTAATTCCACTTTTATCGCGAAAATTAAAAGATTCATCTAGGATGTTGCGAAAAGATATACGCTCAGTTGATGAAAGTAATTACGCATTGCTCGAGGCGTGAATTCGTGAGGATCTCCTACGCGGACTACGTCCACATACGTGCCCGTCGCTACGTTCCAGAATACCCGATGTAAAAAAAGGTCCGACGGCTAGAGAAGAAGGAGATAGAGAAACTTTCTCGAATAGCCTGAAGGGTGGTTTATTCCATCCTTGAATATAGTGACGCCAGCGAGAGTGTGTGTGGTGTATACCGCCTGGGATGATGCGAAGCATATAGAAGCAGCAGAGGCATGCGAGGGCTAGCTTGGTGGAATGAGTGGCCAGTGTCAACATTCGCTCACTTTGTGACCCGCCAACTCGCCAAACCCGTCCGCGGGCAATATTAACGTTCGTCCCTTGCCTCCTCGCGCCATCCTCTCCCGTAGCTTTCGGTCACCCCGTCCCTTCGCCGCCCCACACAGTCACCAACCACCAATCCTACGGTACAGCTTCTCCTCTCTCCTCTGCGTTCACTTAAGTAAACACCGGCCATTTTTATTTGATATTTTACACATGACTCGGCCACAAATGAAATAACTCCTAGAGGCTATGGCAGTGTGACCGTTATTGAAGCTCGACTAACGCTTCGCTGGCCTATGGAACTCTGCGAACATTTCGGGTTTACGTACATAGAATATACCGCTGTGTAATCGTTATATGGTAAATGCTATACGGTGCAATAAGTAGCCCAGTCTCGATTTTCGATCTATCGAGGCAGCCGAAAGGGCCAACCCGCAGGTCATAGCAAACACTCAGCGATCGCTTCGAGTGTTTTCCTTTTCGTACAGAGTACATGCTCTCGGGTCTGCTGTCTAATGCCGCGGCAAGAGAAGGGATTACGCTGGAACGGGGCGGCAAAGGGTTCTGTTCGCGTACTCGTACTCGCTGTTTGTTCGCCAGGGGTTACAACACAACTATTAGCTATTTGTGTGTGCTAAGTCTGTGGCCAAAACGCGTGGGGTTGTTCATTATGTCGAATCGATTGAAACACGGTGCTGCTTCGGAAATGTAATATCACGAACTCTGTACTTTGGTGATTATTCGAAACTTCGAGATGGACAATTGTTCGGTATCTCTCTTGTGTAACAAGCATTTCTCTACCACGAAGATTCATTATTTCTTTTTCTTGATAATTTTACGACATTTCTTTTTGTCGCCGTACCATATTTGTAACTAGAAAGTTTGTCAAAATAAAAAGAACACAAATTGTAATCATTTGTGAACAAGCATCCGATTATGTATTATCTTTTTATATGTCTTGCGAGAAGTATATTGGACGGTAATCGGCTATTAATAAATTAATATCCCGAAATGTTCACTAAAGCCATGGGATGCAAGTTCGGATGATTTATAGGTCGAGTAATTAGGCGAGTCGGGCCATACACCGGCTAGAGCTATCGTAACAGGATGCGAGTTGACTAAAATTCTCGTGAGTAAAGCTCTCTCGTTCACCTGTGCGTGTTCCAAAGTCTGGCGTCGTTCTCCCTCGCTTACTCGGAGCGTTCTCTTCGTCGTTTTCGTGAGCGCTTACCTCTTACCACCCGACACCGAAGAAGAACACCGAACCGAATTGTGTGTTCATCGCTGTCCGCGAGAAAGTCCTGGCCTGCCGGCGGCATAAAATCGCGATATCGGGCAGTGATGAATCGCTCTTGCTCAACTTGCCGCCACGGCCCGACGACGAGACCTATAACCCGCGAGGGCAATATATAAATCTCATAATTAATGACGACGATCATCGCGTGACGAAGATCTCGTGATTCTTCGGCCGAGACCACGACACGCCAGTTCCCCGCACGTCAGTCGGAATGGAAAAACTCCCGCACGAATGTTCGTGTGTATTATAATAAAGTATTTATGTTGCAATTATCTAACGTGTGATAATATTTCGGAATTTTACCCTTAACTGCAATCCTGTCGCCCTGTCTTCTTTCGCTTTCCCATGGAAGCTTTCCGACCATATGGCATGGGCTTTTAAATTTTTATGGCGGCGGCATTATAATGCCCTATGAGGTTGAATTTCTTATAAATCGTGCAAATTTGGCAAATATGCCAAATTTATAAATTTCAGGCTATGACGCTAATGTTTTGCTATATATTTTGACTAACCTTGAACATACATCGTGATTACGTTAAAAGCAAATGGAGCCGAGAAATTAATTAACGTCCCGGGATGGGAGTCTATCACGTGGGCCCAGCATTATGGCATTTTTTTCTTAATCCCCGCATACTCCGAGCATGCATTGCACAGTAATCCGGGACTTAGGAGGATGTACGAATGCACCTGTGCAAAAACATCTAACAGAAAGCGACAAGCGGAATTGAATTATGGGTACATGTGGTTGGTCGACAAAGTATAATATGACGTGTGTCCAGCGGTAACGCTCTTCGTAATCCCCGAGCGCAATTCACGTTGGCGTTTTCATGATGGATAACATCGTGTCGTGATATATAGTTACACGAGCAGAATAAATAAAAGCACATTTGTGTATATTTATATATATATATATATGCTCGAGTATGTATTATTCCCCCGAGATTTTTCCTTTTCCGTTAAAGCTTCGTCCCCCTCGGTATAATGCTGCCCTTATGCTCCGCTGTTGTCAGAAGGGCGTGCACGTTGACTCGTTCTCCGTATACAACGTCCGAGCGAATATGTCATGCTCCATAAAAGAGCGAACCCACTGCGTACCTGTACTTGGAGATATTTTTATATCACAGACGAAATTCTGACGCATTGTTTGTCGACGTAATATTACTGTAGCTCACGGTGTCGATCTCATAATCGACAAGCCGCAACTGCGAATTAATTTACGCGAGACCGGTGATGGCATCCTCTGCCGCAGTAATACGAATGAAACTGGCGGCTCTGGCGTGTCAGACTACGGGAAATTTTCATGAAAAACATTATATGCTTCCGCTTCCCGCACGTAGCTTCATAATTGCTTAACAATAAATTTATAATAAAATTATGTCAAAACCGTTCATGTGCGTATGCCAATGCCAAAAGCGACGGTATGGAAATTCGTTAACGTCACAGCGGTTAGGTGTTGTCGTCGGCGTCGTATGCCGGGATGTAATATAATATTGCGATGTAATTATCATCACTTGTCAACATTTATTCAGTGAAACATTGAATCATCGGCGTGTAATACATTTATTTAAATTACGGAACAACAGTGAAATATTATTTGTATTCCCCTCCTGGATTGAATACATCAAAGTTCCGATTCGAATCCAACTCGAGACTGAATTTCTATCGATATTAAATTTTATGCTAAAAGCGTGGAACCCTGCAGATAGATATGTCAAAATTAATATTATACCCTCAATTTTGTTATTAACCAAGGCTCCAGCAAATGTATTATTTGTTTAATACAAACAGGATTTGACTGCCTCAATCATATTTCAATCAAATAACGCACTTCAACTCCCCTGCCAGGCGTTGGTTAATTAATTATTATTTTTTCAATGTATTTACCGTAGTCTGAATTAATCGATAAAATTACGGTAAAACAATTGTTGTAAAAGAAAAAGCGTGAATACAAGCGTATTTGCTTCATGACAAAAATCGTCCGACGGGGGTGGCAAAGGACTAGGGTGAGAAATAGAGATCAAGCCTCTCGAAGGATCATTCGTCGTGCCGCAGGACTTACACCACGTGTATTTCAGAAGGGATTAGACTGCCTTATGTCGTCCTAGATGGAACGAGAACACATAGCATGCTTTGACTTCGCTCATTCGGCGTCACAAACGGCAAGGGATATTGAAGGATTTCGAGGGTTCCATTCAGTATAATAGCAAAAACGAACGATGACAGACGTCCAAACATCGATTTACCCTATTTTCTAGGCATCGATTACATAATTACTCACGAGGTAAAACCGGGTGGGTCTCAGTTTGGAAAAGAGCAGCAACCGTTCTCGGACAAGAATCCGAGAACGGTTTTGGGCATATGGTGCTTTGATTATTCGTATAAAAAAGTGTTGTCCTCGAGCCAGTAACAAAAAAATCAAGACTTTAATATGCAAATTCTTAATGCGAGGTAAAATGTAAAAAAAACTGGGTCTCTCTGTCCATCCATCTGTCTGCCTGTGTTCAATTTGTCAAATGTAAATTGGAATGAGAGTCGATGTCAATTCTCATTCGTCTGTACAAAAATGCCTGTTTGGCGTTCCTGTTATACAGCACCGAATGCTTTATCGCCCAATTAGTTGCAAAACTGTTGGAGTCCGAATGATTCGCCAAATTAGCTGGCAACTGGGGCGTTACTTACATTTCGCTAGCGTATGCCTGATGGGCGTTGCTGTGCGATGCATTACACAATCTCCATACTCCGCACGGAGAATTATTGGAGGGGTTCGGTCAGGGTAACAACGGTAGCGACGATGGTTGTCTAGCCCTCACCGATCCGCTCGGTCGCTCACGCAGCTACAATTAATCACTCGAACCTCCCATACGCGCTCTCCATGTTAGAATCGAAACCCTAAGAGAACCGCGCGCGGCTCCACACATGTGACGGGTCGGTTGTGAAAGTACCATGGGGAGGATGAAGGGATATTCTACGACACCGCATATACGCATGGAACCGGTATACATAAGTTTCGATCTAAGTTCGGATAATCCGCATACGGTGACGTCAGGCTCCTTTTCCTCCGGTGCATGCATGCAGAAATAAAAGAAAATAAAGCGTGCAAGCTTATACCATACGCAACGTAATATATTTTCGTCCCGCAGGAACGTAATATATAGATATATCGTACTATACGTTCGTCATAGCAAATCGTATACAGTGCCCAAGTATTACGACGTAACCGAGTGAAGAATCCGTGACGATCAATTACAGAGAAAAAGGGAGGCAAGCGAAGGGCGTTCTCTCAGCACGAACTTTGCCTGAACCGCGGTCCTCAGGGTGAAACGGATTTGCTCGCTACGCTTTTCGATTAAAAACGACGCAAAACATCGTATCGCATCGGTCACCTTCACCCTACGCGCAAGCCACCGCGCATCGATGCAATATTAATAACGTCGATTAGATTGGGAAATGAAAGGTGGTCCCGGGGTTTCCGTGTGAGCTGTCGCATAGAAGTTACGATCGCGCTATTTATTCCGTCGCAGCGGGAATAAACAAGATTCCCGATCGACGAATCCACTCCGTGAAGCCGTAGATCCGCAGACCCCAGACGCGAGGCGAACCCCCATTGTTGTATATACGTACTTCGCTTTTCTCTCGTCCGGAGAGGATGCGAACAGCAGCTGCACCGCGGGTGGGAGAGGGAAAAATTGTAGAAGCTAGAGCTGTCGTGCGAGCACGTGTTACGGCTTTCTTCGTTCACACGAAGGCGCGCGAGGACATGGAGCAGAGAAAATGGGACTGCGCGTTGGGCTAGAGTGCGTGGATCAACGACACAGTCGGATGGAACCTGTTTTTCTGTTTTTTATTTATATATTTTTTTTCACCAAATCCTTTCTGACTATCCATTACTTTCGTTTCACAAATTTCACTGTGTTCCTCGTTCTGGTACGACTGGGGAAACAATTCTTGACTTCACAAAAAAAAAAAAGTTTAAAACAGTTGTTATCTGATGAAACCGTCGCCTGGGTGGTGATTCCTTCAAAGAGCTGTTGCAGAATCAGGCAAAGAGTTGCAAAATGTATTTGGCAACAGGGTCTACCGACGCTTTCGATAAATTTCAAAGGGTCACGGATACCATGCGCGTAGAATAAATTTTGTTTTTCATCGTTTGAAAAAGCGAACCATCGGATAATCTTTTTTTGTTCAATTTATCGACCGGTGTAAGCCATTGGAACCTTTATACATTTCCATTGCGATGACATATTGAGGCATCGATGTATTAATACGTATTTCGTTAATACTTTTATAGAAAGAAACAAGCGGGCTATCAGATTTAGTGAACGAGTTCGAGCGATCCGAAAGGTACGTGTTCCCGATGAGTTATTTTTTTATCCTCTTCCAATGAAATCGGATACAAAACTGTCGGCTATCGAAATCAAAGAGGACGCCCAGTTGGTCAGCCTCCTGCTCCTCTTGGCATCCTCTCTGTCTCGTCAAACGGAAACAAATAACCGAGGCGCATAGGTACTTGTGGCACCTATTGAATATCCAGTGGATACTGTGTACACGAGGTGCATCCAGGGATTGAGGCGCGGGGGGGGGGGGTTTCGGATGTGAATTAAAAAATCCAATATCGTTGCCAACGCTAGATGTACGTGACATATCACGAGATAAATATGCAACCCGTCTACAATATCCGTTCATTCCGAGGGTATCGAGAGGAAAAAGTATTGTGGAAAAAAAGATCGCGATATCCAGAGTTGGCGACTATGTGCCAACGACTCGTCAACTAATTCGATCGATATTATCTGAATATATACCGTAGTATATGAACGTTTTGTGTTGAATTCATGTAGAGATGGGTAATTCAAGTCAAGTAATAAAAAGTTTGAAATGAGTCATGGAAGTATAGGGCCGGTACTACCGGGGACTGGGGCCAAATGGAGGCACAGTACACTGCAGATACGAGGCAAAATGGAGTACTACAAAATGCTTCCGAAATATTAATTAGAGCACCTGAGACACTGGGATCAAATGGAGACTCTAGACATATTTCGCATACTGAACACACATGGGCCACTTCCTAGTGCGGACCGAGTAAAAAAATACGATTCTCCTTGGTAGTATTTTGCTTCACAATTTTTGAATGTAAGCAAAAACAATTCTCGGATGTACCCCTACCGTTATATTCATCGATCTGACGCCCCACTCGAGCTCCTCTAGTCACGAAGTTTGGAAAACGATCGAGGTAGAGAGATGATCAAAGACGTCTCAAGACCTCTGTCTTCCATAATTTTCGATCTTGCAAGTCAACCATCTCTTTCTTCTGGCTACATCGGCGAAACTCGATTTACTCCGCTCTATTAGAGATCAGTTTCATCCCTTTCGGCTGAGTATCTTTCACCCTTTTCCTCTTCCATTCTTATTCTCTGTTCTCTCGGTTACACGACTTGACTGGGATCGCCGGTGAGAGTACAAGTTCATTACTAAACTCTCAATGAAGAACTCTTTGAGGTCGATTCAACGACACCGTCTTCAAGCCGCGGGCGACATTATCTTTCACGGACTGCTGTAACACCGAGTACACTAATGTTAAAAAATCTTCGATCAGGGAATGATGGTGACAAACTTCAGTATGTAGCTTCATCTTAAAAGGAAGACACGGTTTTAATTTTGCCACGTTCTCTCATATGCTTTTTTCAGAAACACGACGCTTCACAAGTGACCATAAGAAGGTATACGATAGATGCCTTAAGTATATCATAATAAAGATTTGTTAACAAAAATATATATATTCTGCATATCACAGAATGAAGCAAACAGCGTGATAACAGGAATAAGTACACACGTGTTCACCGCGTACATGGGGTGGATGAGCACGTAGTCCAGGATGCGAGAGATAGAGAAGTAACGTAGGGGTGGAGAACGGGCACGAGGTACGTACGTGGCCTGTGGCTTCGTATCAGTCATTGAAAACGGATACTCGGGATACCCCAGTCCGGCAATAATTGAAACCACATTCTCCGTGTCTGCTAATGGTCCCCACCGTACCCTTTTCCCCCTCGCCATTATGTTATCTTCCTTCCTCCGCTTTCTCGGTACAGAGAGATATCTTCGTTATTCTCTATGCTTCCACAGCTCGTCGGTCTGCTGGTCTCTGCAATCGTTCCACTCGTTCTCCTCTCGACTTCATTCTTCCCTGTCTACCCTCGGTTTTACTCTCTCACTCCCCTCGTCTGCCTATTTGAACGTTGAGTCCAACCTCCTCTCATCCTCTTTTCCATTACAGCCTCGTAGTAGTCCCGGTGAAACCTATGATTTGAAAATCCGCACTCTCCTCGCCGACGTGGCAAAAGCTCACGGAACTATAGTATACACACATACACACAGCGGTGGATTTATATGTGCAAACATTTAGTGGGTGTGTATACACGTGTGCTATCCCTTCTGGAGGTACGCTGGAAGATAGCTGTGCATCAGAGATATATATGGGTTACCCGGAAGCGGCCAGACAGGGGAGGGCTTCATACAAATTGAATTTGTGTAATTACGGCAGTAATTACGCCGGGATTAGGGCCATTACCGAGGCGGCCACGGTACGCGCAAACGTTGTGCACAGAGTCACCTTATAGGGATGGGTTCTCCACCTTGTCCTACCTCGATTTTCCAACTTCTTCCACTGTTCGCTGTGAAACTTGCTCGGCTAGGATATTCTCCGGATTGAATCGAGTAACTTTTCTATTTGCCAATTAAATCAAAAGAATATATAAAACAAAATAGGATGGCTCTTATTAAATAGAAATTCGCCAAGGTCTTTTTGCGTTTATGGAATGAATTTCATTACTTTGTATTAAAACACAATCGATTGTACTTAACACGGTGAGTATCTAGTTTGCATCAAGGTCACCAGGTGGGATTCTGCCATAACTGGAAAAACGGTACACTGGCTCCACGCTGAGTGCTGTATGTCAAAACGCCATATCAATCCTACTCCGGCCGGCGTAGTTAGCCAGAGTGAAGCCGACGGTCGTCCGAACACTAATAAACACTGAGTAATGGTAGTACGTCATTGCTTAGCAGAAAAAATAAATAAAACATTCAACTATGACATCACCTCCGGTTTGATTGTGACGTTGCTTCCGGTATTGAAAATCCCAATTTTTTAACCGAAAAAGTCGTCGGTCCATAAGTAAGTCACTTTCGGTTTAGAAATCTCATTCTCCGACAGAAACTGACGTATATCCGGTATGAGGTTACATCTGGTTGAAAAATGCTTTGCAACTAAGACATTACGGATCTCCTTTAGGCGGCCGGCATTCGCCCACCCTCACCTATATTGAACAGGCAGAATAACGTCCCAGACAAAGGGGATGAGTATTTCTTCTGTACTCGTCGATGATCGTCTCTCACTCGCTCGTACGCTCGCTAACAGCACATGGTAGTAAACGCCGCAAAAATCAGTGATATCGCTCGCGGTCGTCTGCCCTCAAGAGCCATCGGTCTCTCATGCTTTTTTCACACAAGAATAAGAGACACGACTACTTCGACAAGAATGGAACGTGCATACGGGCATAGCTGTTCGGCGGCGAACTGGAACCGAGACCTCGAAGAACGTGGGATCGCAGAAAGGGAGAAGCTTGCTGCGTGTTCTATCTTGACTGAGACGATGCATACAGGCACGGAGATGGTGGTGGCAGCAGCTCTTTCCCGGTCCTCGTGAGTTGCTGCGGTTTCTCGCAAACAGTTGTAAAGAATTTGCCGGGCACGAGACGACGAGGGTGAAGGACGAGGAAGAGTCGAGCTCATTGGGGAGGCAGACGCTATCTCCCCTGCGCAGCGTTCACGCCAACTACCATTATCACTGCGCTACGCTTCCATATTGTACGCTATAGTGCGACAGTGCAGCTATGCGTATGTGGTAGCTATCACCGATATGCTCCCGTGCTGCGTAATCAATCCTGAGTGCTCCACTTGAAATTTAACAACTTTTTCATCCGTTTTTTCTTTCCTTTCCTTTTTTTGTGGGGGAAGAGAAGCAAGAAGAAGAAAGATATTGTCGAAGCGTTGTGCACGAACGTGCTTCGATCGAACATCCGCTATCTTTCCTCTTCGTTAATGCCTGTTTTGGTTTTATTCTTCTATCCACCTCTCTGTTCCACCCTCGAAACTGATCGTACTGAGGAGTAGCAACGATTTGAAAGGAAAACGATAAGGACGATCCCTTCGACTGATAAAATAGCAGTATTCTATTATAGCCATCGGTTGAATAGAATCGCGATTAATTCACCCACGATAAAACTGGCTATCGGATTCCCTGGCGTAAGGCATTACGAGATAGTAGGCGCGATTTTGTAATCGACCGAAGTGTGTGTACTTATGCTTCTTTACACATTCGTGGGAGTGGAGTACAACAATGAGTACGAAGTCTTTCGTTACCAACGAGCGAAGCGTCGAACCGCGATGTTAGAATATCTTTATCAATAATAAAATAACATATCGATGCACGTGAATACCAATATGCATGTTGGTATTATCAAATTGGATATAGAAGCTGCATTTTGTACTCGGACGAGGTCGCCATAGTTCAAGGCAGTTGGGACCGGAAGCGTTTCCATATTTTCATTTTCCCTTTAGTCTACATTCTCACCCAATAGGTCTGTCTCGGAGAGATAGAAAGCGTTTCATTGTCAACGACAAAATATGATGACATGCCAAGAATCCCATGCCGGGATTTCGTTATCTTTCACATTCTTTTATGGATACGTGAAAGCCCACGCAAAGTGCACAGCGTTCAAGAATTAAATGCTTCTAGGTTTTGATAGAGGCCACAATGCGGAGCGCACAGCTTTTGTTTCCCGAGACGTGCCACGGAAACCCGGAAAACTTTGCGCTGCATCGGCGATTCAGCCTCGCGTTCTCTTCCTCCCCCCCTCCTCTCTCGTGGGGCCTTAATAGATGCGAAAATATTGCGGTAGCGTTATAGGTTACGAGACTTAACGAGGCACTTAACGCCCCGAGAGCCACCGTCAAGTGAAAAGGATCCCTACTTCCCCGAACTACCCTCTTCGCCGATCCCTCTTCCTCGCTCGCAGAACCGCTCTCGCCTGCCTGCACGGCTTATTATTCTCGTTCCATTATTCAATTAATAGCCCGGCATTTATTATCATCAAGGGAGGGGCGTGAATCGAATAAAGGACACGCATTATCGTGGATAATGTTATGCGGTCGCACATTGCCAACCCTCAGAATAGGGGAAGTCAGAGATCGCAAAGAGAGACGAAATCTCGAACGAAGAGTGAGCGAAGGAAGCACTCGTGGCAGTTCGAAGTTCTTATGCTGTACAGCCGGCCTTTTGCGAAAAGCATTAAATTACCAACCGCTGAGAGGTACCGACATTTCTCTCTTTTTCATTCACCTTTCTCATTATTGTACACTTCAGCAGCAGCAGCAGGATTGCGCGACTTCTTTTGACTTTAATAATAACCAACGATCAAGTCACGCCTGTTGCCAGCTCGGTGTCCCTTTAATTAATTAATGTAAAAGCGGGGAGACCCGCGAGGAAGAAATGGAACAAGAAATTGTGGTACGACTGAACCGCCGGATGGGGTAATAGATATGAGGATATAGCGATGCGAGAAAGTAGTCAGACAAGAAAGAGACGAGGGAGCGCTTCAGCGTCAGAACGAAATTCTCCGGCAGCGGTTATTTCATTTTGACTCGCCATCCTTTCACTCTTTTTTTACCCCTCCTTTTTTCTTGACGTCTCCACCATTCTTATTTCTTATTTTACAAATCAAGTTAAGTATTGGGGCCTTTACTGCTTTTGCCTTACTGACTTTTTCAATGATTCGTGGAAAGCGTTATCCGAAGGCAGTATCCGAATGAGAATGTGACTAACTCTGATAGAAATTTCCTAGACACTTTCCTGTTTGGTTACAGGCTGAGGTTTGAAAACCTGGGCAATAGGCTCATCACACACTGAGGAAACAACTCAGTGGATCAGCCAAGACTATAGAATTAATTTGTTCAACAATATCTTCGAAAATATGTTCGAGGTTACCAATAAATGGAGTGAACCAACGACCAATGTGTAGGGAAACTGATGTATAGTTGGGTCTCCCACGACATTTCTGCTGAGGATCTTGCTCTTCTTAAGGTGAAGTGAAACATGTTCTCTGTCGCTGTCTCTCGCTCCACCGTAAGACCAATATCGCTGTCTCTTTCACACTCCTAACTCCGTCACGTGACTTTCGCTTCTCCTTAATGAGAAAAGAGCTTCAAGAAGTCGGAACGTATCTTTGGATGGAAGCGTGGATCAAAGGACGGACGAAACCGGGACGAAAGGGATGTGCTAAGGTGGTAGGAAAGGGACGAGGCGTTGCGCGGATGGAGGAACGGATTGATTAATAGGGGGTACATCTGTTACCGGTGGGTGAAGAGGCGGGGATGCAGGCGAGCGAGAGGGTGAATGGCAATAGTCCGTTCGTCGACGGAGGGCTAGAACGCGCGAGAAGCAGCACGGAAGGGATAGCTCTCGCGCAGTTAGCATTAATCACTGCAACACGCCGTGGCTGAACGCATCCGTTGCCTGACTGTCAGGATCCTGGCCGGTAGGTATAATGCTCACTACACTCGTGCCGACTGACCAATCCAGTTCGCCGGTCAGCTGCATCCACGGGCATAAAGCGAGGTGGACACCGTTGCACCATCGTACGCTATCCCTCCTTTGATTTCTCCATTCCGTTCACGTTCATGGTCAGGAGGGAGAGAATCTTGATTGAAATCCATCTCACTCAGTCTCCCAGTTTCACCGAATCGAAATTCGATGAGGAACCGAGAGGATACAGGATAGATTGTGCAGGTTGTGCCAGATCGTAAATTTTCCTGGATTATTGATTGTAAGACATACAACCTTGAAATAAGTCAAGGTGAATAAGTAACAGTTCTGTCGGCTATGTCGTGGAGGGACGTGCAGTATTAAACGAACAAGCGTATCTTTGGTGGTAATGACATAGTGAGAAGAAAGTAACAAATTGTGTCGCGATAAATAATAATCCAATAATTGCAATTCTGTGTCGAAGCAAGGATGCTAATGAGCAATGAAAGACGAGATAGGAAAAGTTTAACGAGATAGGAAACTAAGTACCCCCTGTGCCACACGAGTTTCTTTTAGGACTCGGCTAGACCATAGTAAGCAGAGCATTCGCGAACCTGTACTTGCGATATACTCACGAATTCGTAGGAAAATTAAATCGACTTTTCTGAGTGTGATCTCCAAACTGAAATCGTATCTCATATAGATAAATTCAGAATGGTATGATCTGCCGGGTGATGTGGCCAATCGTTATATATTTGTATAAGAATAGGAACCATAGACAAATAATTTTAAGTTTGACGGTTTCCCTATAGTCCTTCGATGATCCCGCAATGCAATAGAGTAATTATTAATTTAGGCTAGGCAGAGTTTGTCCGCTTTATATTTCGACTAGACGAAGCCCTGCGAAGCAATGATGTACTCGCGCTAGAGTCGACATAACACAAGCTTTGTGATTAATCTCATTCAAATTCTCGACCAGACAGAATTTCCTTGCACGTGGCTCCGGATTTGCGTCTCGTACGGGGCTGTGGGTTTCTCTGGAACGGTAATTAAATTCAATTCAATCCGCGATCTATCTACCGAGCTTCCCCGGAATATCAGTGAATAACTGAAACCGCAATGAACACCGATTGCAGGGCGAAATATTCGAGAGATCCCCATAACCGCATATATACTGTGACATAGGAAATATAAGCATCACGCATCATCCACTGCGAACGCCGTGTGAGATTCGTCCCCTTGACAATTTGTCCGAGCACACGCCCGAGCCATTCCTTTGCTGCAAAGGTAATTAATGATGGCATCCACGGTGTTACAATGGCAAACGTGTGGAACTACTGCCGGGAGGACGATTCAACGACGGGAAAATGAAAACTCGAAGGCAAAGAACCAAAAGGGCGTAACTTATATACTTTAACATAGCAGTTACGCCCTTAGTGATCCATACACGTAACGATTCCCGCAGGCGAGCCTACAGCGACCGCGACGTTGTGAACCCTGTCGTTGGAAAACGTGCGAACAGCACCCTTGCATAGCTCTGTGTGCGTTCAGCACACATTAGAGCTAAGGGTAGAGGAGAAGTACAATACGAATTGTGGCTGAACTTACGGGCGGTACAGAAGCATGGGTAACGGGACCATTGTCCGTGCGTATTCAGTGGGCTGCTGCAGCCTGCAGCATAGACCCCAGCAAGAGTAGAGGCTTGCGTAATACGTCAGGACCTTTAGCTGCGGATGAGGTAATGACGTGGCGTTTACATCGGTCCCGGGGAAAATTACCCCAATTAGCTAGCAGCAGGGCCTTCACAGACGTTGTGGGGCAAGGATGTGGAGAGACGCCTTCGCTTTTACTGTCTCACACGGTTTTCTATCTTTTGAACCTACTTATAAGAATGGTGTTTATCAACATTTAGATTTCTACGAGGGCTCAAATTTTTCTGTTAAAAGAACGATGAAAGTGCGTATCGGCATTATTTGCATGCCAAAAAAATACGTTATCAATAAAAATAATGATCTCTCAAAGCGTGGTAATTTGTTTATGAAGAACAGATCAAATGTATACATCGCACTAAAAACTTCCCTTGTCAAGCTAAAACTATAGAATTGGGGTCAATCGTTTTGCCGGAAATAGAACATTCATCATCACTGAATAAGTGCTCCGATAATCGGTGCTACGTACCAATTTGAATCTGTTACGACGATGATAAAGAAAAGTATTCAATTGGAAAAGCAGCTCCATGGTTGGACAAAAAGGATTCACGAATCATCCGAAGTCGGAGCTATGGAATGGTATTCGCAAGCTTTTCTGAAGTGAGTTTGACGTGTCTGACGGCTCCAGACTCCTCGACGTTGCTCGGAACTCTCCGGTTTCGTGATTCCACGGTACTCTGCCGTCTCGAGCTACGAAAGTTTCTCAATTAAAAATTTTCACGGAGTCCGAGGGGAAGCATAGCACAGTGGAGGAGGTAGAAACTCCGGGGTTCGAGAATGGGAACGAGCGTCGCGAGTTTCGTTCGTTTTCGATCTATAGATAGAGGATCTAGTCCAGTGGTTCTTAACCATGGGGGTCTACAGGGGGTCCCCCGTGGATTTTGGGGGTCCATGGACCCTAGGTTAAGAACCACTGGTCTAGTCGAAACCAGTGCGGAATGAGTTCGAAAAAGGCGAGAAGTATGCGGCGGAGGGGTGTGGGGAGAGTGGAGAGTGGAGTGCGTTGCGATGAAGTAGGTCATCTCATCATCCCTATATCAACCAAAAGTCTCGGCACACTAATACGAGGGTTGGAAATTTTTAACGAATTTAACTTTGCCTTGAATTTCTTTGCGAAGAAACACGCAAGTAGAACGGAAAACGCTTCCTCTTGCCAAGGTGCACGTAACGCCAGTAGAGAAATTCGAGTCTCGAGCAATAAAACCACGAATAAAAATCACTTTCCATCACCGTCCGGCATTTTAGTTTCCGGAGTTAGTATCCTCGCCCTCGTTATAAGTACAATATTTTTTATGAGCGAACGGGAAAGAGATTTTAAAGAGTCGTAATAATCGCATCAACCGCGAGGGGTAGGTAAGCACGGTGTGCGCCGCCCTCTCGACTAATGAAACGGAGAGTATAATGTCTGCTGTGGCATCATAAATCCGACCGCATCCCTGTACAACCCAGCGCCACCCTTCCTCTTGCTCTCTCGACTCTTGCTTCTTTCACCAGCCTCGAGTCATCTTTGTCGTTGAGTCCTTTAATTTTCCCAACATGCGTAATCTTCTTAAATGATTTACTCGAGGTACGCACTGCAGGACACGGGGGACTGCACACTCATCGTCGTCGACGTTGGAAGTAAATCCTTTTCGCGAGTTCACCCTCGTTGGCATTGGAGTGTCGAATAAAAAATTATATTGAATAAAAGAACCAGAAAAAGTATTAGTGAAGAGACTGCAGGATACAGGTTGATAGGACAGAGTACAGTGAGACTAATTTATTACTCAATTGGAATATTTATGACGTCAAAGACAAATTTGTAAGAATGTATGAAAAAAAAAAATACATGTAAAGTTTAAAGTTCATATTCAGAGTATAAATGTAAGTGAGCAACGTCTAAGTATAATCTCACGAAAAAAATCTCTTATTCTCAAAGACATTATGTTCTTAATGGGACAATAACCATCATATCCATTTAAATAATGTAATAAAAAAGGGAAACAAATATTTTCCACATTTTACATCCGTTACACCTTTCGCTCCGGTATATAATTCATGGTACCCAAAAGATTTTTTGGCCCCTTCAAGTGAAACGTTGAAAGTATTTACTCGTTGGAATGGGCCAAAGCTTGATACTCTGAAGGCCCCGTCGGCCGACTGATGACAGACGACTGCCGGATGCTCAGTGCTATCTGAAAACTCGCAGCCGCAAAACCATCTGACCTATTCGGTGAAAGCCAGCAAGTATCGGAGCCTCTACAGTAGCAGAGTAGCTGACAAGTTGTCAGCAGATTGCCAGCAATTGCTGGCGGACGGCCCGGGGTGCACTTGAGACAGGAAGAAAAGCGTTAGCGAAGGCACAGAAAGGCACAGAAGTAAACACAGGAAGTGCAGAGGCATCTAGATCGGCATAGGACGTTTAGGTTTCAGGAAGAGAGGAGGCGCAGGAGCGATCTCCACGTGGCCACTAACCACGTATATTCCTTGCATAGCATTCTTTCAGATTCGTGCGAACGTTCTACACACTTTAACTTGCCTCTTTTTCTGCTCCGATACCGTCGACAGTCAGCTCGCTTTCTGTCGCTTATTCCACGGCCTGCGTGGACCCCTCGACCACGGGATTGTTGATATTTCGCGTCCCCGTAAGACGACACCACGACGTAGTGCCGGCATGAGGCCGATGTTGCCTCTTAAAATATTCCCGCGTGTACTGTTACAAATTTATTCGTGACGGGGAGGGAGGACGGAAACTCAAGGGTGAGGGTTAAAAAACGATGCAAAGGAGAGCCGTGGGTACGGATGTAACTGTCGCACAACCTTGCGAGGGTTGCCAGGGTAAAGCAAGCACGTAAACATACGCTTTAAGTGTCACCGCTGCTTCTAAACTGTCGGTAATCGCTAATTGGGAACAAATGTTTTTCGGCTACGGGATGAACCAATAATACCGAGCAAAACCGCATTCGTCAATTATCACGTACGAATAAATTGTTGTGGAAATTACCGCATGGGATTACTGACACAATTCTGTTACGTTTGTTAAGGTAACTTACGAATTCAAAGGGATATTCTTAGGAAACATATATCAGCATTTTAAGAGAACCCACGGGTAGATTTTAAAATATCACCCGTGAAACTGGAATCTGACGAAAGAAACAATGGGCATAATAAAAAAATCCGTCACATTCTTCCGAAGAATTCCTTTACCTCTTTACGGTATTATGTATGTATCAATGATTGCAAATCGCAAATACGAGTTAGCGCGTGACGAGTCCCGTTGTATAAGCACATCGCCGAGCTAGCTATCGCGTCGATTTCTTCAATCGTCGTCATTACTCACGAGAAATTTGCCGACTTCCAATTGTTACTCTCACCAGGCAACATGTATTAAATTTCTATTATAGTGCAGCATCGCACAGTATAGCATAGTACATAACATTATAATAAAGTCCAGAATACTCTAAACACGCGGATAGGCTTTGCGATTTAACACATATGTATCTATGATCAAACAAGAAGTAGACGTACCAGTCCGCACCATCGTCAGATTCCCGTGTAACGGAGTATAGTTCAGAGACGGATGCTCCAATCGTCTAACCACTTGGACCCTTGGCATATAAGACACTGTCTTTCATTTTCGATTTTTTTTACTCACCCGCCAGGAGGTTGAATTCAGGGTCACCGAAGCGGTGAGGGGAACGCGCGATATCTTGACGACCTGGAGGCCGCGAGGCCTCTGACCTCATCCTTCCCACGCCTTCGCACCTGATCGCGGCGGCTCGTAGCCAGTACTCAGGCATTCAGCCCTTATCCATTCGACACCGAGCGCATGGTGCAAATCGTTACCATCGATTTCGCACACTCACACACACAGCTTCTCGCAACAGAACGAACAATCCTCGTCGTCGTTGCGTTCGAAGCTTGGTATTTTACTGTATGATTTTTATCATCAAACTTGAATGGTCGCCGCTGAGTTGCAAGGTGTGCAGAGCAGACAGGATCTACACGACGGACTTATCGAGTTCCAGTCGCCAACGGGGACCGAGAGGACTCGTAGGAAACGAGACAAGATCGGGTAACCATTATCTGTCCTGCGGTCCCATGCTATCGATGCGTTATCGGCAGGTCACGTTGATAGAGTAATTTCCGAATTGGAAGAACGAAAAATAAAAGGAGGAAAAGATCGAGTGAAATAGGTAGCGGCATGATAAGGTCGTTTGGTTGTGGTATTCTCGACAGTGAGGATCGATAGAGCCAATCAAGGAATCTATCACAAGCTTCCCGTTGCTGACACATGAAGATCGAAGCCGAAGAAATAATTGGAAATGATCGAAGTGGCATACCAGTAACGGAAACTTCAAATATTATCGACATCTAAAAAACCCATCTTATACACCGCAAAAATGATTTATATATTTTACAAAAATGTTCGTCCAGAATTTTTTATTTTGTCCCTGAAACGTATTAGAAATTTATAAAACTAGTAAAGCCGACAAATTAATGGAAAGCCAGTTTTCTACGATCATTCGATCGAGCATAAATTGAAAGCAACATAAAGATTAATAATTGTTGCACAAAATATAGCTTGGGTGGTGCGTGAGGTCGCTGCTATTTGACAAGAAAAGAAAAATTGTGACCACCTTCAGGGACATTTGGTTCATTAAGGTCAGTTTTCCTGTCGTGTGTCTATCCCTTCGATTATATTGGGACTTCAAGACTCGACAAACCTACAAAGAGTAAGGTTGCAAGCTTGAGCGCCCCGTAGTCAGAACGGGAAACATGGCAACTTAATATCGATCGGGTAATTCTCGCGGCTCGGAGTGGTGCCGGCCTCATCGAGCTGGTAGCACCAGCTCACAGCTACTATACCTCTTCATCCTCCTTCCAGCTTTCCTTTTCCCTTCCTCATCGACATTCTACCTCGTGGCTCGTAGTAGTCCTTCGTGTACCCCTGACCCCTCGGCCTTCTCCCATGGTATACTCGGTCTCTTTTCTGTTCTTCCACCCTCTCGGCCGGTGAGCTCGCGAGTGCAATGGTAGCTCACTTTCCAACTCCCGCAACTACCACCTTCCTACCCGCACACCGTCCTGGTGGAGGGGACCGGGGGTGAAAGAGAGACGGAGAAACAAGTGCGATAACGCGGGACAGAGTCAGTCGCAATCGATATGGCATCCTACTTATCTCCATTCCAGGTTCACTTACCCCTCGACGACGTGAACGATCGACCGACCGACCCATCGGCATAGAGAGTCATGAACGTTGAGAAGACTGTTTACCGTGAGAGAACCCTATATCTCGTCGTTTTAGATACGAAGCCTTAAAATCAACCCTTCTTCCATCGACCGCAGACCACATGAACCGGTTATATCCATGTATCGTTACACCGTCAGTCACTGATACCAGATTATACTTTTTTGGCAACATTCGAAATCGAAGTCATCGGTCTCCGATCCTTGTTACTAAAAGTGATAATATATCTCAACAAACAGTTATATTTAAGCGCATATTGAATGCATGTTATTAATAACAACAAAAAGGAGGAAAGTCGAATCGCAACTTATGAATGAGTAAGGATGCGACGCTGTAATTCGAATAAATTCAGGCACGTATTTCATGCATTTACAAACGTAACGAGGCATGTTCTCGTCTCTTACGGCCTGACACGCTTCGTAATAGCAGACATATATAAAATGACGTTCACCGGGATCCGCGGTCACTGTTGCATCGTCATTGAAGGTAAATGGCGGAGAGCAGTCAAAGCTCGGGCTCATTTTACTGTCATTTTATACTGTAGCCGAGCAATCACCGGGCACGCTGGGCTGCCCAGTTCTCGCGTTGGTACGAGCTATTGTTCCGTGTGCGATCCGTGGCATCGGCGACTCGCACACGAGCCGGACCCTCCGGGCACGTCAACTTAACGCGCGCGCGCCATACTCGATCATAAATCACGTACGGCTTCCATTGCACCGCGATTTCCACGGGCTTCTCTCGTTCTCCCGTATCGGCCTTGGAACTCGACGATGGCGTTCAGGGTACCATAGGCTCTAAAATGATATTGCCTTTTTGTCTCTCAAATTTTTTACGACCCCGACGATAACATCGTTTTCGAACAGGTGTAATAAATCTTTTGAATCAATAATAAATTCGAAGGTTTCCGGTCAGCCTCAAAAGTGGGACGCGATACGAAATCATGTTACATTTCAACAATCCTATTAACGAAAATAATCTAACTAAGACAAAAAATGTTAAAGCTTGAAACTGTTGGAGTGTAAACTTTACAGTGTTGGAAAACATTTGGCGGATTGAAAGTATTCAAAAACCAATTTAGATCTACGAAGAAATGTCAAGACTTTCACGACTGTCTTTCCTTCGTTAAGTCGCAAACGTTATTTTTCATATTCCCGGGGCATCAGTCGTCTTGAAAGTAATCTTACCGAGCCTCAATATTCATTAAAAAAAACCAAATTATGGTTGAATATATAACAGGGGCGCCCGTTTCGTACAGGTGCTAGCCCCAATATAATCCCGAGGGTTTGGCAGGCGCGAGGGTGGTTTCAGGACCTTGGGGTTTACACTGCACCACATTCTATATGTATATGTATATGTTTGTATATGTATATACGTGCAAGAGGAAGCAAGAACAGCAGGAGCACGAGCGGCTCGTACGTCGCGTGGGTTAAGCTCGTTTTCGCGATATTTGCGAATTCCCGTGGGGGTGGGTTGGTTAAGAGAGGGTGAGTTTCGCCCTGGTCGTACCGGTGGAGCCGACGCCGAGGCCGTCGCCGCTGGGACCGGTCAATTGCAATGCAACGTAGGTAGGTACTACCCCGAGTTGCATGCATGTTGCCATATAGTATACCACTACAATTATGCCCGTCTCCCTTCACGTACACTTCACATACCAATACTACAAACTTACCCCGTGGTATTATGCATGTGTATGTCTGTATCGAAGGAGAGCCTCGCAGCTCGCGAACAGATGCGCGGCACGATCGCGAGTCCGATGTATTGCGTTTGCTAATCCCCGACATGGCTGACAGTATAATACACCGCTTTGCAAACAGTGCTGCGTCGCCGGCGACGTCAACGGTGCAAGCCTGCTGTAACAGCCACCGACCAGCTTCCAGTTTGCCACTGTACCATACCGGCAATGCAGCTAGTGTAGTTGCATTCGCTGGTGCAGCAACTGGAACCGACCTCTCACGTAGGACCCTTCGGCTATCCACTGATGTGAACCCTAAGTCTCCTCTTCCTCTGGCCATCCTGTTCTCAGACAGTTCTTTCGTCTGAGTACGTTAACCCATGGCGTTCGCAAGGCTTGACGCTAACTCGTCGAAAGACGCAACCCCGGTCTAGCCGGCTTCTCCTCATTCCTCCATGGTTATTGCCTGTATGCAGATTCAAAGGTTCTACGACGACGGCGTGGTTTGATTCTTGTTTGACCTACCAATCGTTCACAGAAAATCATAAGTGTCTTATAGATCACGATGAACCGCTTTCGTTGCACTGCCCATTCGCAACTTAATGCAGAATTCGAAGCTTGCCGCGCACTAAATACGAACGCATAAGTATAGTGTCATCGCGCCGATGAAATTCTACTCACACGTCTCAGGACGAGTATACGTCGAGGACACTTCACTCAGATAATAAGCATATTTCACAAAGAATTCGGACATAAAAGATGACAAGAAGATTCTTCAAGATTAGAGCTCCTTCTCTCGTATTCCCCTCCATTCTCCATTCGTTTCTTCGAGGGACAACCGTGCCAATAAGAAAATGTGCACCAATGAACCTACGGTCTCACGAAATGGTTGACGAAAAAAAAAAAAAAAACCTACGGGAGCGCACTAGAGAAATCCTCATCTCAAGTTATCGGCTACAGGTTTCACGAGGGCAGCGCACTCGTTGAGTTTTGTGAATTGAGACGGACTCTGCGACACATTCAATACGATCACCGAGAATTGCACAAAAGGTCGAACAATGCAGCATCGCACAAGGGTTCCGGGATGTATTCATAGGCAAAAATGCTTACCTCAGTGTACCCTGTATATCTGTATATCCTCGTACCTACATGCGAAGAGCGGAGTGATGTGTACGCCGGCGGCCATGGACACATGGTTCGATTCATACCTCGAAGCTCTCTCGATAGTTCTGCGGTACGTGAGTAGTCGTACTATAGTTATTACTACAGTGCCACACGCAGAAACTAAATCTGTGAATAGAATTGAAGGGACATAAAAAAGCGTTGGAGGTTCCGAGTGCTGGGATGGGTCTGGCTTGTAATGCCGAACTCAAGGACTTATCGCTGGAAGTACTGAAAGTGCAGACTCCAATTGAAAAATTTGACGATGAGTCGACGAATGAAAGAACCAGTCTGACTGGCAACAATAGTCGAGTTCTGTTATTCATCAATCCATGTTTGACGAAGAACGAAGCTACTGTGTCGAACCGGTTAACCGATTTTCAAGCTATTTTTCACTGCAAAGTTTCGGCTCGATTCGTAGGTGTCGGTATGTAAAAAAATGACAACGACCAATTTGATTTGCGCTCGCCCGTTGTTTTCAGAGTACTCGATGGACGTTGCGGAGGTGGAGCGAGAGGGCACGGAACTTAGTGCAGTATTAATGCAATAACGTAGGCAAAAGCGGCATGAACAAAGAGCTGTATTGCAAAAAGTATATAGACGCTGGTTTGAGATTGGCGGTGTAGCTCGGACTTTCGTAGGCTGTGTTGGGGCAAAGCGCGGACACACGCTCCTTTACTGCAAGCATTGAGTGGCTGATGAAACATGTTTTAATAGACTTACATGCTTTCAAGTAATTATTGGAAGTTTCGTACGGATGGCAAGTTTCAGGCTCGATAACCAACTACACTGTAACGGATTTTGCCATAGCCTGCGATGGTCAGTTTGGTCCTTTCAATTTTTTCCTTTTGTCGTTTCCATCAACGATCCACGAGCACGGTTAATAGCTCGATCGGCGAGCTAATTTGTGGCAGAACGCTTTTTGTTAGTCATAAACGCTCTCTTGGCTACAACAGCTGCACGTTTAGCTTTATTAATACATCGTAAAACGGATCTAAAAGTCGCGCATTCCCGAGAGACCGTTTATAGCCGCACGTGCGTTATGTACCGGATGTGAACGAAGCAAACGCAGAAGTTCTCTCGTGGCACGGAACTTTTGCTAACTTCAAACTATTTGATTCGCGAATTACCCTCACTCGAGTGTAACATTGTGATCTGATGAATGGATGATTAAGAAATGCCGAGCAGTTACGAAGGAACTTAAATTTATTGTTCTGAATCGATGCAAGGGACTTATTTTTATCGTTTTTCCTTCAAAAACTATAAAAGTAACAATAAAAAAATTGATATGCTTAAGTGCAAATGGGCCTGTTGATATACTACATTAAGTGAGTCCAGGAAACCCTTTAGCGATGCAAAATATGCAAGCGCTTCCATAATATTTTACACAAAACATCATTAGCGATATTATAGTCTGGTTATAAAACGATAATGTTAAAAGGTACCCTATCAAAACATGTAATTACTATTTTCCAACTCTTCAGAGCGAGAAACGGTGATCAAGATTATCTCAGGACATTCTCTGAGCGCTTATTCGAACATTAAAATCCAGTCGAAGATTAAAATATCACCAAAGTGTTAGCAACATAGAGCGTCGACCGTTTGACTTTGTCAGACAGATTGTCAAAATCCGAGCCCTTTTCCACGTGTGTCCTGCAGTCTCTGCGACTGAATCTCGAGAGTGCCTCCGGGGTTTGCGAGTGAAACGAGCTCACCGCAAGTGAGGGAAAGCCGTTCGTGCGTAACTACATATACGCGGAGAAGTGACTCAAGCGTACATGCGCTCTCGCGCACAGCTACTCCCGCAGGGTGACGTAGAAACATAGCATCAGCAGCACCAGCAGCAGCGGCAGGATATTACGAAGGCAGGTGTGTACGTCGCTTAACAAACAAGGAGTGATTAATAATGGAGCTCGTTGGCCTTGCGATAACGCGTGGTAGGCAGGAAGAACAGAGGAGGTACCCGCGGCAGACTCGTCGTTGTATGTCATCCCCCAAGGCGTCATCGCAACGCAATCGCACCCCCGCGAATCCGGTTCCATCGCCCTCGGCCCCCCGCCCGGCCCGCCGCTCGACGCCGAGTCTCCGCACTCCCGTACATCCTCCCTCGGACCCCTTTCCGAAAACCCCGACGATCCCGCGGTCCGCGAGTCAAGCCGGAGTGGCAACAACGGCCCACCGGAAATTACATTTCACCGCCGCGGTGTCCTATAGTTATAGCGGGTACCATATCGGCGTCTCTTTCGGCGTTATTATACAGTGCAGATAGGGTATAGACGCATTGATGCTGGCTCGTTTTGGATAGCGTTGTCGCGATCTACAAATGGGAAGCGCGATGCCACAACGAACCGGGCTCTATCGATTGGAGGTAGTTTTTATCGCGATACGAATTTTTGGATATGATTTTTTTGTTGTTGAAATTCGTGGTGTGCTTTGCAATGCACTCCGTTCCTCTAACCAATAAATGGCGTTATTTGTACTTGATAATAGTTCTTATTTCGATTAAAATAAATTAAAAGTCATAAAAATAAAATTACTCATCGAAGTGTACAGGAAAGAAGTATTAACAATTAAAAAATGTGAAAGAATCCTCGGAGCAAGTGCGCTGTATTACCGTACTTTTATTTCATTGAAAGAACAAAGGGGTAAAATAAAGTCGTTTTTCAGATAAAGATAGAAGCTGATAGTCGTATCGTCCGGACGAAAGGCCTTCAGTTCACCGTCTCTTCATAGAGAACGAACGAAGTGGAAACGGAACGCTTTGTTCGCGAGGGCAAGAGCTTGTAATTACTAGTAAACGTGGAAGCAAAGAGGCAAGATTTTTCGTTTATGTCCCACTCGCTGTGTCGTCGCCGTCGTCGATTCAACTTTTGAACTAGTCGCAGGTCGACGACGAGCTCGAGCTGCCGATGGGAAACCATTAGCAGATTGTATCTTCCTTTTATGCGTAGAGTACAAGCTTTCAATTAATCTCGGAGTCGGGTCGCGGTGGCAGTGACCAGACAAGTGCAAACGCGCGGCATCTACCTACATTCACTTCATGCTTCTATGTACAAGCCACTTCGTCGATTACGCTAATAGATTGAAATACCGTGGAGATCGATCTATGCTCCGTGGAAAGTTTTCACTCGCCGGTATCTTGGGCCTAGCCAATTTACCTAGACCAAATTGCTATAAGGAAAGAAAAAGATAGGGTAGAGTGAACGAATGCCGGCCCAAGGTAAAACTTAAGGGAATACGTCACACGGCGACTTTTCCACTTTTGGAGCTAAAAATCGCAGGTGTTATAAAGCAATGAATGAGGCTATTTTAAAGAATTTCTAATCTTTTTTTCTCCACATGGATCCCAAGATACATGAGCTTAAATTCGGATTAATTAGCATGAGTTGAATATGGTTTCGCGTGAAAAGCAACGTACTTTTTTATATATATTTCCAGACTACTGTATTACAACTTTTTTTAAATAACATTACAAGATTATTACGGATGCATGAAAAAAATAAAATCGATCTGTGGCCATAGATTTTTGAAGATATTACAAGGTGAAAGATCTGGGCCTCAATCGGTGCTAGCAACATGCCCCCCCCCCCCCCACCATCCCCCACCATTAAAAACGGCGATCGTGTGAAGTATTCCCTTAAATATCTTGGTTATAAAGTGATTTTTGAAAATAAAAATTAAATTGCTTGGCATATCCAAGCAAACCCGACCACCAAATCATTTCCAGAATACCGTTTTGAAAACTCTCACAACTACGTGTACGATGTATAACCGCAGACATTACATCCGGATAATAAATCACTGTCGAATCCGGAGTAATCGAGCGGGTTCGCCATAAATTTTCGCCCCGTTCCTTAAAAGAGAGGCCAATATTGATTCTTACCAGTGGATAGAATAAGTGCGGGACGGTGGCTGCGCGGAGAATCTGTAGGTAAGATTCTCGCAAAGCCCGCTTTCCACCTCTGCTCTTCTCCTCTTTCTTTTCGTTCTCCTGCTTACAACGTGGAATGAAGCTGCGTGGTACAGTAGACGTGTCGTGGAAAGAGCGTCGCGAATTTCCAAAGCCAGTAGCAGCCGCTTTTCACCCCTTTCCATAGAATACCGTGAGCGCCATCCCTTGCAGCGGAACAGCAGCCGTCCCTTCGAGTTTCATCCTTTTCTTTCCCATCGAGCCTTCTTTCTTTCTTTACCTTTACTCTTACACTCTCATACTTCCTTATCCTCGTCGCTTCGACATTGGCCGTCGTCACTGGCCGCCGACCACCCTCAAACCTCCAAACGTTAAGTGCACCTCGTCTTTCTCGACTCCCTCCCCATGAAAGAAATTTTTACCCCGAACCACCCTCTTCGCCTTCACGATCCTTCGTGCCTTCTGTTCGGTTTCGTTTGGTCCTTCTCTCGCTTCCCGTCGACCACGTCCATCAAAAATATCAAATTTTACTACGTTTTTTTTGGAGCTTTGAGGAGCTCGGTCTACCTCGTTTATTCCGTCATGCCTGGCGGAAGCTATTGGATGCGTAGAAATATCAAACTTCACGAGGATTCGAGGGTGCTCTTCTCGATAAGTGAACGAATTCGTCGCGAAAACGACAGCGCGTCGATCATTCTTCGACGAGGATCGATAATACGGTGGTTATGTAGCACGGTGAATGCTCGATGCTTCCATCTCTTCATCTTAGAGTTGAGTCAAGTAACGAGCCACTGTAAATCATCCATTCAAAAACAGATGGTTGTTTTATTCGCAGATTATATCACTGCGGCAATTAATGATAGCAAGCAGATGATCGATTAATCGCGAGTGCTTGAATAATATTAGCGACCTTTGCATCGATGGCATCTATAATCAGATAACAAGAAGCTACTCTGGGAGAAGATGGATTGAGATTCCCAATGACTCGCGATCGGGCTGTCGCCGTCCTATTATTCACGGAGATTTATCGATCAAATTGAAATCGAATTATCAATCGTGTGGGCGTTTTTCGGAATTTGAATACAGTAAGGATGACGCTTCGCATCATACCCGTTTGAAACAATGATGACTGACCTTTTCATGCTACGTTTAATTTTCATGCGTGGTATTATAACGTATAACATGTTTCCTTCCCTCGAGGAGTCTCGACGTCCGTCACGTCGCGTCTAGTCCTGCCACGGGACATTGCCGAAATACGTTAGACGAAGTTGTGCCTAGAGCATAGTAGAGGGTGTCCGGAGACTTTGGTCTCGCGTGCGCCGGAGGGAAGGAACATCGGCGTGCCGGTTTGCTTGCTTGCTCGGCTTGTTCGCTCGCTCGTACTCCTGTGTGCAAGCCCCGACATAAAGGATAGCCCGGATGGTTGGAAGCGGTCCAAGTTGAACAGGGTCGCCATTGTATGCCACTAGCGATGGGCAATGGGCCGTGCTAATCGCTCTACTCCGAGAGAGCAGCTCTTTGTCCCCGCAATGTGAGCACACCCCCGCGCCGGCTTGCACTCTGTCTTTGGCTCTCCGCACACTCCTCGCACGTATTCTGCACAGTTCCATGCACAGTGCGAGACCCCCGTCAAGACTATTCTCGCCCTCTTACCTTCCACCGCGACACACATACATACCGAGGCTTACGATATTCCTGTCTTACCCTTTGGATTTGTCCCTGAAATTGCGTGCAATCATATCGTACCCGTCTCACTGTCCTCTCGGGCATGACCTGTCCCGTTCCTCAGCTAACGGTGAGTACTTCTTGTAAAATAGCGAAATTACACCACGTTCCGCGACTTTGTATTGAAACGCGGGTGCACACATCCGTGGATACATATCTGTACAGAAAATACCCAGAGGCTTGTAGATACAGGTAAACTTTCCTTACCGTATTACCGTACTTTGTGTAGTACAGCGTGTACACCGGAGATGACAAAGCTCCGAACGGTAGCTCGGAAGCTATTGAAAATGGGATTTTTCTATGAAACAGCGTGTCGCTTGAATTTTCCTTGAAAATGTTTACAAGGAATGTGTACTTTATCTTTATTTATTTTTTGTTGTTTTAATCTTTGAGGTACATCTCGTCTTCGCTAGAGCGGGTTGATCTACGTGCAATGAAAATCTCCACGCGCGAATCACATTTGTTTTCGGCTGATTGCTACTTTTAAAAACTCAATTATGCGGTGATTCCACGGCCATAGGTTGATGCTGATAGTGTTACTCACGTCATATTTGACGCGTCCGATCATGTTCAGCGTTGCGCAGCCGTTTGTTACACAACTGACCCATGTTAGTTTGGTCCCAGGTCTCCCCTAGAGTGTGTGGGAAGACTCTGTTGCTTGCTATACATATTTGAACCCAATTTCCGAAGAGTTTACTGATACCTGGGCGTAAACCCTGAGAATAAAAAATAGATTCGGAAGTGTGCCATCTCCTTCCACCGAACAAAGCGCAGATTTACTACCTACGGAGTCCTCGGTATTACAGCACTCTCTGAAAGATCAAGTGTCTCTTGGCTTGAAGACCATGCCATAGAATTCACCTCAAAGAGACCTATCGAGTTTAGTACGAAGTCGTAGTCACCAGCGATCTCAGACGATTTGCGCAACTGGACGAAACGGAGAAGAAGAATGAGAGAGGAAAAGACGGAGAGGGGCTATACTCAGTCGAAAGGGATAAAATTAGTCTTCAATGGGGCGGATGACGTCGAGTCTTGTGGACGGAGCTAGCTGAAAGGGGAAGTAGAGTTGACAGACAAAAAATGATAAAGACGGAGACCGTGAGGTGTCTTTGATCATTTCTCCATCTCGAGCATCTATCGGACTTTCTGAATAGAGAAGCTCGAGCAACGAACAAATTCGACGCATATGAGGGCCCGGGGTGCTCAAGAATAAGTGATGCTTAAATTTCAATGCTGAGAAGCAAAATACATTGTCTTACTCGAATAATATCGGCAAGTCGCATAGTTCGTAAACAGAATTGCATGTTTGTTATCGTGAAATATTAATAGCTTGGTATTAAAGCTATCAGGAATCAGGTTGAATGGTTTAGAAACTTAGCCGACTTACGTATTGCACTGCCCACTGAATTCGATCGCTGATGCTCATTTCTCAGCCAACTGATCAAGGCTATCTTGGCACCTCAAAGTCTGCCTCCTCCACCCTTCTAAAATATCTCACAGCTCACGAAGCGAGTGAGCGAAGTCTCCTAGAGTGGAGGGGTAGTGTACACGGTTTCGTAAAGTGGAAGGAAGTAGAGGATAGCTCGAAGCCGAGGAAGTAGAAGAGCTTGCGATGCGGCAGCCGCAGACCGCAAGATAATGAGGAACTCGCTCGCCACGCTCGCTATCTACCGGAGTTCAAGGTTCACCGCAACGTCTGTTCAACCTCAAAGAGCATTTCCGAGAGCGCGAAGAGATAGATAGGGCGCTGCTTCTCGGTCAGCGGCCCCTCGTCTTGCTGCTTTTGCGAGGACGGTAGCGAGCCGGCGGGGGCGAGCTCAAATTAGGATGTGATGGAGCAGCTTGCTGATATCAGCTCTCGCGAATTTCCGGACTATCTGTATAGTTAGTGTGAACGAGAATGTTCTCTCCACCCTATGATGCTTTAAATGGCTTTGATCACCAGTCAAAGTATTTGCAGACCCTGCGAAATTCCGAACAGCTCGTTACATTATAACCCTGCAAAGAGAGCGTTTACCTATCGAATCTTTCAAATCTGACGTTTCTGCATACATTCAAACTGTTGGTTGATTTTTTCTCCGCGTTAGTAGGGAAAAGTGGTTTAATGCCGGTCATTCGAGGAAAAACCTAAATGTGAAAAAAAATCATTTTCTGCTACCACGATTTCCATTATTTTTGTTCTCTCATCTTTTGTCGAGAGCCTTCTAACAACAATGCAAGAAAACAAAAAAGGTAACTCAGAGCAGGTCTCGCTTTTGAGAAATCATATACGGTAGCGTCGTCTGACATTCTGTCAAAGCGCCATAACTCAAGAGACAGCTGCTGCCGTCTTCGTCGTCGTCTCGTTGAAGATTAGTGCCGTTTAGCTCGATCGCCGCCGAGTGAGAACAGCCTGACGACGAAGCTGCCGTGTCGAAGTTCCCAAGCTCGGCGTACCAAACGATGCTATTGTGCTACCGCCGAAGACAGAGCAGGCTTTGATTACGACATTGTGCGCGCTTGAACACGAGGTACTCCGGCACGGGATCCGAGTCTTCGGTACGTTTCTGGCTCTTACCTCCTACTCGGCTTCCAAGCTTCTCGACTGAGTGTGACTTTAAGCGTTCCTGTCTGATCCGTCGCCAATGTGCACCTCTTCCTGTATTCACAATGCTACTCGGTCTGTCTCTCGTCAAATTTTAAATATTTGTGGCAATATAAAAAAGTCCCCCGACAATTATTTCGTTGAATTGTAATCTAGTAGAACATTCACGTATGACAGAACAATAAAACGATGCGAAACGGAGCAGGATTAGATCAGCGGTTACGGAGGTATGATTTGGTTGAACATCCGAAATGAGATACGGAAAACTTTGTAGATCGTTAATACACTCACCTACAATCTTACCGCTACAAAATGTATACTCTAACGCTAGACAAAATGTATATTCAACGGTATAATTACGAATGCCAGGGACGTCCGGGAGCGATGTCAGCCCAAGAGAACTGAAATGGAAACTAGCAAGAGGGACCCTTTCCGAAATTGCAAAATCCTATGCAGATGAGTCGACCGTGTTTCCGTGGACACGAGGAATTTTGCAATTATTACTATTCGCCCACCGGGCTACGCCCGAATGAATCTAATGCCATGCTTTTAACCCAACGAAAGCTGATTGAAATTCAGTCCGAAAAAGGGTCGACAGGGTGATTCAACAATGCGCGAGGATAAACAACGATTGGATAGGGGAGGGAATAAAAATGGGCAGGATTGTCTCGTGTTTTATTTCTATTTTGTCAAACTTTTCAGCTGCGCCTTTTTTTTTGCTCGAATTGAAACTGTCGAATGGTTGTTCGTCTGGCAATGTAAAAAGATAAAGCTCTGCTCGTATCCCGGGGCGCATGTATAATTACCAACATTTCCAATCGAGTCAGAAGAGCTCGAACCCTCGGATTCGACGGGAGTATTCGAACGTTCGCTCGGTCCCTTTTATGTGCAGAATTCGCGAGTTGATATAACGAGTCGATAGAGAATCCGATCGAGTTGTGCCACTGCCGCTGCCGCTATATGGAAAGCCCCTGGTCCCCTGGTTCACGCGCAATTTACGAGATCGTAATTGCGTGAGAGAGCGATGAGTGGGCGATGGAAAGCGGTAAAGTGCCGATAGACACACAGGGATGTAAATATCCAATATGGTGGCGCGTTATACTCGCGCAGCCCTCACATTTCTCAACGCTTATCGCCGGGTTTCTACACGCGATGCGCTATGTATACCGTTTGTTGCCCACGAAACAATTTTCATCGATCTTCCTTTTCCTCATCGCGACGCTCGACCGTCGATAATGCTGACACGCGAACACTGTCCTAGCAATATGAATAATTACTTGTCAGGAAGCTGTCTTTCAAATTTCATACAATTTTTAAGACGCAGACACATTGACGAGGGCGAGATAAAGATTCTGACGCAAGAAATCGATGTACCCTGAACTACCAAATTTGTACGATAATTCGTCATTGTAAATAACCGAAAGAACCTTTTTATTTATAAATTTCACATAACTACTAATTTGCTTAATCTCGCCACTATTGTTCGAACCCTCTTTCCCTCTAAACTCGTAAATCGTAAATTATTATACCCATCCATTAGAGAAAACGTGCCGTTTAGAGAAAGATTGATCATCGAGTAAAACCCATAGGCTTCGTTATATAAACTCTTTGTAAGTATGCCCGGCACAACAGCGATGGGGTTGGCCGTTGTGGGGCCGCCCTCCTGCAATGGTTTTGTGTGCGTTGTGTGAAAGACAAAAGTAAGCATAAGCATCGAACCTGCTGCTGCCCTGCCTCCCACGGGGCGACCGGCAAGCAAGTCCACGAACGAACTCCCCTAGGGCAATTAGCGAGGGGTGAGGAAAGGGGGGAAAGAAGGGAAAGAAGGGACTCTATCCCCGCTGAGAGGTGGGTGGGTTCTTAATTATATCTTTTAAAATATCGAAGTTAGATTGAAAAGTCGTCCCCTCAATTATTTCGAATGTATACCTATAGTATAAAACGGCCCGTGAACCCAGTACATTATTATTCTCCACTATAACCACCCATATTTTGTATACCTTCTACCTATATCTGTAAAAATAGAACGGTAGAAACCCTTGGACCTGGTATTGATTTATAAAAGACCCCCCCCCCCAATTACCTCTCCGGGGATCGTCGGTTGGGTTAATACTTTGTTCCCCCTTATAACTCTCATCTTTCCTTCAATCGCTCTTCTTCGCTCTTCGGGCGTAAATACTGGGCGCGTGTAACGTGCCAGCACGATCGTGAATCATAATCTTTGCTCTTTAACGAAGCGCGCGTCTCTGCTCCCCCTCCACCAAAAGGGTCGACTGCTTTTCTCGGCTCTGCTGACTCTTGCGGCACACGGGAATTGTCGAGATGATCGTAATTTGAGTCGCCCTTATATAAACGATTTCCCTAAAACTAAAAACGTATTCGCGAGAGGTATGATCGAAGTGTTCAGCAACGGATAAAAGAAAAGTTCGAAAACTGAATATTTGATTATAGAAATGAATGTTCTTCGTATTTCATATTCGATTCGGCTTTCACCGCGGGTCTTCATCGTTTATTTTTCAAGTCGCCTTAATTTTATTCCACGGCCCCTTATTAATCAGGCAGATATATAGGTAATGTATAGTACTCTATACACTATATTTTCTTTTTAATCTCTCTCTTTCTTTCTGCCTCAGCAGTTCTCGCCCACTCAAGAAGTTCGATGCAGCTCATAAATAAAATATTAAGCAACCAATTAGAAAGTCCCACCGACGAAATTAATGAATCCAACCCAGACGGTGCGGTAAGGGGTGAAAACATAGTAATGCACAGAGCAGTGAATCGCTTTCTTACAAACGAGCATCACTTTATTATCAAACATCTTTGTGCATATGTGTTTTTTTCGAAGTCAACTAAAAAGTACTATGTTTATTTTCGACAGACGTAGTGTCGAGAGTCGCGAGATTTTATTGCTTTGTCCCAACAGAAGCCTTGATTCCATGAAAAAGAAAAATCGACGAGTCGCGATGATCGACGAAATTCATTAACTTTTTCATTCGAATTCGCGAAAGGTCGATCGTGTCGCCTGATCGACGAAGACCGAGTCAAGAGGGTCAGGGTATCGATCGTAAAAGCAATGTCCTTCGTGACATATGCAGCCAACGTGTGGTACGGTGAACAGGTATAAATAAATTAATCCCGTTGTACTGGGATACTGACGATCGAGATAGGAGGAATTCGTATTATCGAAGCGATCGGATCTGATCGTTTTAATGAATCTCGGGGACACGCGGCACGATCAAACAGTTTGTTGTCGACTACAAACGAGAGGATCGGTGTCTGCACGAAGCGTTAGAGAATCATGAAGGAGAACCTCGGCAATTATCGCCGATCTTCCCTGCCGATTAGCATCTGGAGCATTGTGGTCCTCTCTGTAGAGAAATTGATTTCGAATCGCGTACGATGAAACAACGAATAGGAAAGATAGTAAGGCAGGTCATCCCTATTTCAAGATTTATAAACGACGGCAAGTGAAAAAATAACCCTGGTAGTTGATGCGACGCTAAATATAAAAAAAACCGATATGCCAAACAGTCTCTTACTTAAACCGCTCTGCAGCGGCATTCCAAAGCATCTATCGTCGCCGAGACACACAAATGCTCGGTATATATTGAACGTTATCGCTCTCGGATATCGGAAAGCATGTCGCAGCATGTATAGGGAGGTAGACAGATGAAGAGTCCCTTCTCTTTTGTAAACACTGACGAAGCCGATCTGCTGCACTTTGAGAGATCAATGGCGACGTTGCGACTTAGTTCTCGTTCTCATACCTGTTCGATGAACTATGTGGATCGTATGGAATGGGCTGAGGCATGTAGTCAAGCGTGCTCAAGAGAATCGAGACGATCGATTATGCCTAATCTCACTCTGTACCTTTGCCTCTATCTTCGGCTCCTCCACTAGTACACACCAAAGTGTACATACAGTTCCCCTTCTGTACCTATACAGCTCAAAGTGAAGGAGAGTGCGTGCTCGAAGTTACCGACTGTAGGTATCTTGGCTTTCCATCACTCTGGCGACATGTCACCTGGCTACCTGCTACTTAGAACATTCGAATACAGCACCACTTATGCTTAGTACTTTTTCGTGTCGTTATGATATATGACAAAATCATGCAAATAAAACTGTGTAAATATTAATCTAGGAGTAAATTGCCGATAAAGTAATTTCTGTTCTTCTGTTTTTTTCTTGCTTGCGAAGCAACTACAGTTCTGCTTGAATAGCTTCTGCCATCGTCTCATCTTCTCATATTTTCTAGGTAATATTAGATAATATTAGATTTAATCATCGGAATGGCTACGGGACCGCATCAGTTGTCGAGGCACTTGTACTCCCGACGCCCGGCGCTCAAGTCAGTATCCGCCCGTAGCCAATCAGCGAACCAATAAATCAGCAACCGTACTCTCGATTATCGCGATAAATCTCGAGTTATGCATTTTTTTTTAGATAGAAGGATGTTGTTAACCGGTAATTGGCATTTTAGTTTATGTCAAAAGTAGGCATGATGTTGCTTCTATCGGGCATACACATCAATATGTGTTGTAACGAACATCGTACGCGTGATAGAATATACGATTATCCTCGGTAAGCGGTCATAAAGAATCGCTCGAACAACGAGATATTTGACGGACAAACAAACGATCGACTTCACAGCGTTCGTAGATTTAACAGTCAATCTTTTTCATCACGAGACATCATTTGAGAGAATAAACATTTCACCTATCGTTCTTTTTTATAATCCGTCGTCTCCATTTATTCTGCCATAGTCCTGAAACTAAACGAAGGCTATAACTTACTTTCAACTGCATATCCCTGTGGTATCTCAGTCCCGGATCACAGTGACATGACACCTGCTACCTGCTATACTCACTTTGTGCCTCAACGGTTGAGGCTAAAACCTTTGAGTCTGGCTCGACCGAACCAGTGACTTGACAAAGAATAGCCGTGGAGTAGCACCCGTTAACAGAATAAGAAGAGATAGGGGAATCACCGTGTTTCCAAGAACAGGGAATCTGCTGCGTTGTACAGAAGGCTATAGAGATTATCTCTTTCTCATCCCAAAGCGGCAAAAGAGAGGCAGTATCGACGAAAAATCGAGATAACAGCGCTCCCGTCTCGTCTCGGAGTCGACGTGAAAGCAATCTGCTGCACCTTTTTCGTGGAAGGTTCTTGAGATGCGTTGATCCCAGTGAAGTGGCAAAATAAAGGTTCTTCTAATTAGAGGACCGAGACACTCATAGAACTTGTTAACTTCGCGTATTGCTCTTCTCCTCCTCCTGAAAGCAATTGAAAGTAAAAACGACCGTATTGTTATTGCATTTATGTTCCGTTAAGTACAGAAACGTCATTGATGTTCAGAAAACGAAACTCCGTTCATCAATATACACTTACACACACCGATTTTCTATATGGATTATGCATAGAGAACACCTAATATTTTTGCCTCGGAGGTAAACGGCGTAGGAACTTCCAGACAGGGTACTTTGCGGGCCTCGAACCTCGAGGAGCTTCCCACCGACGACGTTCCGCAAATTCTCCGGTAAACTTGCGTGCACACTTTAACGCCCCACAGACACGCGGGAGTTCGTCATTATATGAAGAAGCATATAACGTTTCGCTCCGCCAGACGCCGAACGCAAGCGTACTATATACCACGGTACACCTTACAATATACGTATGAAATATTAATACCTGTGGCAAACTTTCACCGTTGGGCCCCGAAGCTACGCACATTAGGTATTAAGGACGAATGTGAGCGCCTATTGGTGTAGACACTAATGACGGTGCGCTATGTAGGAACAATCGTTATGAATATTGAAGTCTCCGAGCTGTCCCACTATCATGTATCGTATTCCCGTATCCTGCGATCCCTTCGAGACTGTGTACGGTAATTAAAAAGTCGTGTTTTTATTAAACCCTCAGAGACATTCCTAATAATAGCACCGTATAATTATATCCTTGAAGCTCACGTCATAATCATCGCTGTAAGGTTCATTGACGAATCGCTGAACCTCGGTAATCCCATCGTCAATTTCTTGTATAAAGTCGACATTAATAACGCCACGAGGTAATTGGCTAATTCCTTTTGCACAGTATGAGTGTCCGATGGTATTTACCCATAATTCCCAATCAGAAAAAAGCCTCCGAGACCTTTCGTGAAAATACATTCAACATTTCTATCAAAATAAATTTGTCATCGACAAAGACGTAACTCCCACGGCTCAAAAATATATTCGTTTTCATATGTCTCGATTGATGCGACGCTAGAATGCAATGGTCACTTTTCGGAGAGGGTCGAAACGAACTTTGCCACCCCATATAAAATATTCTTCATATCCTTCCCTCGGTTCTTAACCGTAAAGCGGTATACGTATTTCTGTACCCGCCGGCATGTCACAGCCGATATTCCCGGTATTGATAAAATAATGAGTGCATTATTAACTCGGATTAACTTCATGGGCTGGTATATAACGGGACATCGGGGCGCAGCAATGTAATGCGTGCCGGCATGTGACGCTTCCAGCTAACCGTTCGTACATATACGAGCACATAACTTCCCTCCAGCCCAGTTCCTCGGTCGTTATATATACATGAACCACGCGTGTTTCACGCTCGCGCATCGAGCTTATAATATGAAGTGTACATGCCACTGTACATACCGCTTTCACGTACACGCAGGCGAATTCTCGTCTCACACATCGCAAAAAAAATTCTACTTATCCGTGAGCGCTTGCGGAGGGAAGGAAGTAAACGTGCGAAAGCGTAGGCGAGAGAGCAAGTCGGGGGGGGGGGGGCGTTGCGTGCACGCGTCCTATGGCTATATCGATCTCATAACGCGACGGTGCGTGCTTGCGTGCCGGAGAGAAACTTGCATACTTTTTCCGCCAAACGCGGTTCTCTTCGCCTCTCTTCTCCCTCTCTTTAGCTCTTGATCGTTCATTCTTCCGTCCCTTTCTTCGATAGCTACGCGGCTCGATTATCGACCTCCTTGGGCAATTATTCGCCGCCCGTGTTGTAGTGCACTACGAGAGTCTTTCTAACGGGGTTTTTTTTATGCGATACATACAAACGATTGACTTCCCAAAAAATATATATATTTTTTTAAGTGAAATTTGCTGTTTATTTGTTTGCTGAGTTAAATTTTCTGATGCTACATGATTTGGGAGAGGCTCACATTTATGATAATAATTATGCACGTTTCGGGTCCGTTTATTCGAGCGGTTCATTAATCGTGTACTTTTACGAGCGATTAATCAAACATTGGAATGGTGGGTAGAGAAGGGGCGGTAGAGTCGATGCGAAATTATCCACAGGACGTGGCACATCGCTCGTGTGCTTTATTCGCGCGCGCGCGCGAGCAAAAGCACAGAGGGTTCGGTCGTTGGGGTGGGGATGGGGGTGGCTGGCGAAACTGCCGGGGTAATCGTTATTCGAGCGTAAAAAAATGAGCTACCCTGTGTACGCGTGCAAGCAGAGTGAATCCGTGGGGGGTTAGCCTTCGCGCGAGGTCTGCTTTCCCGAGGGTCGAAGCCGAGCACACCTGAGTCCCTCCCTGCCGCCCTTCCGACTGCCGAGCATGCTAATTCCCGCAGACGGGCTCTTTAAGCCCCGTTCTCTGTACAGCCCGCGTCTGCTTTTCCCCGACGCTCTGCGAAAGCCAGCCAACTCCTCTTATTGTGCAGCAACGCCGGAAATGTAATGGCACGGAAGAACGCAACGGATGCCGCGATAACCTGACTTTCAGCTGCAAATTATTATAATGAAACTTGCAGTTTTCCACATTTCAAGAAGGCCTTGGCGCTTCCGATCCATTCTCTTTTATCACCCTCGAGGAATTTTCGAACATTTCGCTTTCGCGACCATTTTAGGGAAACATTTCTTAAAGTGATATTGAAATTGCTCAGTGTTACTTCGAAAATTCAACAAATCTAGAATATAATAAACTGCAGTTTTTGTCAATAGCAAAAATTATTATTATTATTACAATTAATTAATTAATGACAATGCCGATTTCGCTATGTCTCCTCATTTATCCATTGGGTTGAGCCAAGCCGGGCGTCAGAGGCAGGCGGGTTGATTGAGAAGGGCTCATCTGGTGTTGGGAAAAGTTTCCCTGATAGCTCTGCTCTCGAACAATGTTTATATCGTAGACGTATTTCTTTGTTGCCCTCTAAAACACATAATTACGTGAAACCATTGTAATTCAATTTTTCTTCGATTAAGGCGTGCCTAGTCTGAGCCCGTTCTCGTTCCTCAATTAAGTCGCACCGTGCATTAGTGGCACAGACGAAAGCTGGCCGATTCAAGTCGGACAGAGAGAGAGAGAGAGAGAGAAAGAGAACGCCGTTTCTCCGCAAACGAAGTAGAATCAATTTGCTCGACTAGAGCCTTTGAGTCCTTGACAAATCCCGAGAACGTAGTTTCTCCAGTAGCAGCTGCAGAAGCAGTAGCTCCATGGTGGTATTAAAACGTCTAGGTACCTTCACGAACGAAGGTGTTCTCGGGTAACGAATCGATTTGAATAAAAATGAGAAACGAGCGAGAAAGAAATAAATAAAGCGCGAGTAATAGCGAAGGGCGAAACGAGCATTTCGTTTGCATTTCTTCACTTCCAGTCTATAGAAAAAAAATAAATAAAAAGAACCGAATGCCGCCAGCTCGAATTGGTGGTTGGCTCGCGCTCCCTTTACCATCTATCCAGTGCGGAACGACGACCACAGTCGACTTAAGATTTAAAGGAGACTACTTCTGACCTTTTTTTCAGTGCATATTACGTTCTATCGGAGGTGAAGCGAAATGTTCGTATAAGTCTCAAAGATCCTGAAAGAAGCAATTGGAAAAAGCCAAACGACCATTTTATCACTTGGTTCTTCAGTTGGAACTCAAGACAAGCTGTTTAAGAAACAAAAAAAACCACGTTTCTATCGAATTCGAAACATTACCTCCCCGACAAATCATTTTATACACCATAAACCAGCTATGTGCCAATACACAGTCAAAAATCATTCCGTAAAATCGGAATACGAAGTTTAGTAAAAATAATTTTGTTAAACAAGTGACAAACTTGTTTGTTCAGGTTTGAATAGACAAACCTGTTCTTTTATTTCCCGTGTCATTGACAATTTTAGTTTCTACTTTTATTTGTAAAACGAGAACCGGATAGTATGATCGGAAAATTAAGAAAAAAAAAAAAAAATTTTGGTCATTTGTGGACAATAGGTTGTTGTATGAAGTACAAACTTTTTTTAATGTGTAAATTTTGCAATTATATATTTTATGTCACTCTGTGGGAAAATGGCGCCCCCCCCCCCCATTTTCACACCTTGTGAAATAAAATTTTGTTCGATACTCGTGCGAAAAACGTTTTCTGAACTCGTGTGATTGCAACACTCGCCTTCGGCTCGTTCGATACTCGTGCGAAAAACGTTTTCTGAACTCGTGTGATTGCAACACTCGCCTTCGGCTCGTGCTTCAAACTCACACTCGTCAGAAAAAGTTTTTTCACACTCGAAATGTACTATTCTTTACGGTGTGACACGTTATTTTTTAGTTATTGCAATAAACTTGTAGTTTTCATTTGAAAAGTGAGGGCGCGGCAGTGACCGAGAATTTTTTTTTTTTCAAGACTCAAAACATTTACCGTAGAACGGAGAGGTAACTACTTGCGGCTCACGTCAAACGAGTGAAGTGTTCTCACAGTGAGAAAGTGGCGCCAGGCATCAAAGAGCTATAATTGGACGTCAGGTTGCTTTGCAACTCCGGCTCAAACTATATTTAGGCCAATGGCCTGACTACGAAAGCTCGGGGTCTCGTTTAGGAACGCAAGGAAACCGCGAGAGACCACGTTTTCTCGCCTCTACGTTCGAGGTGGTGGAGAACCTTTAGGTCCTGTTTCTCGGCGGGTAGAGCGCCAAGGCAGCCATGCAGACCTCTTAACGTCACGAGAGCCACGAATTATTGCACCCATTCCGGTCACTTAGGGTGCGACCGGCCCTTATTACGCGAGCACCTCTACCACGAACGTTTCCTTCCCCTTCTCGCACGTCACCTTCACCTCGTACGCTTTCTCACTACCCTGCCACCCTCTGCCGATCCACGAATTTCCCCGTTCTTCGTCTCGTTAGTCGATTTTCCTTCGCCACTTCTTCGTTCCACGATTCCCTTTCCTTGGCTTTCTTTTTCCTCTCGTACCTCTGACCTCTGACCCCTGGCATCACCCCTACGATCGATCGACCTCCTTAGCCCTGAGGATTGAGGTGACTCCTCATCGGCCTTCCCCTGTCGTCCATATCGTTTATACACTCACGTGAGATATATCTCTGGAACTCTGTGATATCTATCACAACCGAATCACCTACTCTATAATTGGAAGAGTCATTTGTGAACGAATATTGTAATAGTTATTTTTAAGTTTTATTGATTTTGTTCGACTATGAGTAATCTCATACAGAAACGGAACACGAAAGAAAATACTACGAGAAATCATGTACCGCGCACTAAAAACGGGGTGTACTCAAACGTTATCGCATCCTCGACTAAGCTGTTGGGGGTGCGATTAGCCGTGAACATTTTTTTATGCGAACGCTCATCTGCTGAGCGGGCATGCAGCATTGCACCCTCTCGTCGTTTCAGCGAAACGTGTACGTACAGCAAGCTCCCAACAAGGGAAAAAGATGAGTTGCGATACACGCATGAAACGCAGCGCACAGCGCACTCAACTCTGCAGACCAACGAGTACCGAAAGGGTTCGCGTCAATATACCATACCGCAGAGCGAGAGAGAGTAAAACAACAACATTTTTCCAATTTTGTGTGTGTGCGCGCTTGCACTATACAAGTCACGGAGCATTGAAGCTTTTGCTGATGCTGTTGGTGCAACACGCTCCCCCTATACTATATCAAGGGTTAATACATGGACGCGCTTGTGTAATAACCTACTGAGCGTACATCAGTGCTTGAGAAATCCTCCTGTATGTCCGAGCTCTCTTTTCATCGCGTCAGCAGCGCGCGTGAAGGGTTGTGTGTCTGCAAGCGAGAGAAGTGAGGGGGAAAAATGGCTACGACCTTTTTGCGAGCCCCTATACACTCGTGTACACGTGTAAATTACTTCGACGAGACGAAATAAATAAGCAGTTTAAAAAAAAGTTGTCCACCCAAATTGAGTGAACGAATCCTCTTTATCGTGTACACTGTGAGTCTTCGATCGCGCATAAATATATGTTGCTCTTGACCCCAGCCTCCGGAAGGGTTCACATTTATACACTTGGTGTACGTTTGCTGGAGCCGGCAGGAAAGCGAACAAGAAAGGAGGGCCGGTCTGGTGCTGGGACCCTTCTCGGATTATAGTCGGAGTCAAAACGTCCAGGCATAAACACAGCTTGCCCACAGTGAGAAAGATGGAAACGCGAAGCGTCCACCGCGCTCTCGACATTCGGTATAAAACCATGACAGGGGTGAGACGGATCTCCATTCGAGAATGGAATTAAGCCGACAGGAGAATTCAAAAAAGCATCGTGGCTATACGTATTTGTGTATAGCAACCCCTACGCTTCAATGCACCGCTGCTCTCGACGCTCTTATTTACCGATCTTCCATTCCCTACTTCTTCCTCTTCTTCTTATTGTATCCTGTATTCCTCAAATTCTAGCTTACCTTCCCTCACTTTCTATGGAACCGACAGCTTAATACCCGATCAAAATCTAAACCGGCCATTTAGCCGGCGCGCGAAAGGCATCGCTCGATGATCTCTTTCTTTTCGTTTCTTCATTCATCCTCTTCTTCTGTTGATCGAGCAAGCGGGAAAACTCAAGAGCTGCCGGGGTTCCTCAAGATCTCGAAGGTCCTGAATACGTGAGGTCCTGAACCTTTGGCCGATTTTTAAAATGCTTCGAGTCCCCTCCTTTACAAAGTTGGAGCGCACCCTTCGCTGGCATCGTTTCTTTCTTGATTCTTGGCCTTCTTGCTCACGGCATCGTGGATCCTGTATCCATGCAGTAGTCTGTCTTGCAGTGAAGCAGATTTACCTTAGCGCTGGAATATACTCTGTACACAGTGTGACTGAATATATTTTTATATCCTATCTTATCGGTTATCAAATTTTCTGCGACTTTCAAAGTGACAAAATTCCTTGCAAGATTTCATAAAAATATCACGAAGCTTTTGGGGGATTGGATTGTTCACTGTAGACCGGTCATCCGACCGTTACCACCAATATAGTGTAACGCACTGCGAAGTGTACCTGGCTGCCGTCTGGTTGCTCGTCGTGAACGCAGCGTGTTTCGTAAAGGCGAAAACTCGCGTCGCTGTAGCTGAATTCCCGCATTGTGCCCCCGGCAAGGATTTTCGTTCACTTCACCTCCGCTCCATCGCACTAGAGTTCACGAGTGGCGTAACCCCTTTTATTCGGATTTGCCGAAGAAAGCCCTACGGGAGGTACACCCATCTAGGGATTATACATGAAAGCTGGAATTGAGATACTACCCCGAGAATTTGATATCGCAAGCCAGATACTGTAGCGTGACATGGAAGTCGAGAATTTCATTCGATGAATTCTGTCAGAATTCTTATGGAAATATGTGTAGCTTTGACAAAAAAAAAAAGAAAAAATAAGAAGGCATCCAATTCTTTATACGAAAGGCTTTTACCTTCATCGCTGAATTTCGGATACCTTTCTGAATTTTTGAAGGGCTTGCGAATGAATGAGCGAACTCACTCTCCCGCCAAGAGCCCGAAGACTGTAATCCTTTACTGTTCGTTCTTATAATCCGGCAAGCCAAAACTTATAATCCTTGGATTTACGGATTTGCGATTAAACCCTGTAAAATTCTTTCTGCAGCGCTGCTGCGCAGTTTTTCGATTATTCGTCAGAATTTCGTACCTCTCTTCCGGGAAAATACTTCATCTTTCGCATAGGAAATTCGCTGCTGGAGCGCGTGAATAATTTTCGGTCGGAAAATTCAGAAGCTGAAAACTTTCCAAGGAATGCGGCGTTGTTCCGCGACGTAACACGAGAGAAACAGGGAAAACGGTCGGGCCACCTTATCGAGAATAAATAGTTGCGGAAGCGTTTCACGCAGCGTCATCGTGAGCCCTCGAGCGTCCGGTGCACATGCGCTATAGGGACCATCAGTCGAGGGACGGAATATTTTTGTTTGGATTTCCTAACCAGTCGAAATCCCACGACCCCATCAGCCCGTTCGACACTCATACACACAGACGATAAGATTACACTATTGTCCTACTTAGGCTTAGCTGGGGGCAGGGAGGGGAGAATAGAACAAACATCCAAACGAACACACAAATCCGCAATTTTCCAAAATATATATAAGATGATAACACGTCGATTTTAACAAAAATCGTACGATGCTGAGAGCTTCATGAGGAAGCAAAAGCGTCAGTACATTGCGGATAGTATACGGATTTCAGGTCCGACGAAGAAACAAATCAATCTAACAATCACGAAGTGTCCCTTCGCAGTATATAAAACTTTGTAAACGAAATCTCGCCCCTTGATAGAATTCATTTTCCCCATCAGAATTCCGTCCGCGAGAGACACAGACAGACAGAGAGAACTCAGAGTAAAGAAAACCCTATATACGACATCCAGACGAGCAAAAGTTGAATTATTTGTTCCGGAAACCAATTCCAGAAAAAAAAATAAAGCTCTGCGGTAACAGAGGGGTTCATCCCCGCTAGCCAATGTATCTCATTTTTTTCTTCCTCGCAAAGGCCACCAGCACGCTCCCATTAGCATATTCGTTTTAATGCCCCGCTGCCATATCCATTCGGTGAAAGCGGAACGAGCGGCGAGGGCATAACAGAAACAGTGGGACCATCAAGGGGCGATAGAGAGACGAGAGAGAATCTCCCAGCTGGTTGCATTCTATTTGAAAACACTGGCCTACCAGTGGAAATGAGACGAGGGTGGAAGATCCTTCGGAGGTGTCCCTCGAGGTTTAACGAGGGATCTGAGGATAGGTTCAGAGATTCTGGACGGAACCTGCGCCCACCGCACGAGGATATGCGGCGAGGATACACAGTCAGCAAAGGAAATATAGCAACGGCCTACGATCTCCCGGTGGCAGCAAAGCCTCGAAGCTTACCGATGTAAGCTTCTCACCACGTTACGTATCCTCCGGTACGAAGTGAGAAAGAACGAGAGAGGCCGTCTCCCCCTATCATTTTGGCTGTTTCCATCTGGCGGTAGATGGCTTTCGCGCAAAATCTTCGGACTACCACGTCCCATTTCTCATATGTGAAATCGCTTCATCGTTGCCGTCGTCGTCATCGTTGTCGTCGTCTCTTGGGGAACAGTAGAATGTGTATCCGGAGCTACTTTGGGATCGATGCTCGAAGATCGACGAGGAATTAACTAACCTTGCGATCTTTCGACGAGCACTTTGCTGTATTATTTTTCGACTTGTCGTTAGAGTCTCAGGATGTGGGAAAGGAATTGAAATTGCTTTGGGCAACAGGCGCATATGGGCATCGGCGTTGAGCCCGTGTAATGGATCGAATAGAGATATTGTGTTGCGAGTCGAAGAGGCATGTCAGAATAAAACTGATCGTTGTATGGTCGTTTAACAAACATTCCTTGTCCACAAAGGTCTGCAATTATTTTATTGTTAATTTTACAGTTTTTTATTGTCAACGAACCGTACGTAAAAAAACAATAATAAAATTAAGAACAACAAAATTGTGGACATTAGTGGACAAGAAATGTTTATTAAATGTACAAACCTTTTTTTATCATCGTGTGGTACCGCTCGCGTAATTTGTATTTTATCAGAATTGAATAAAGAAAAGATAAGGAGAGGCATTACTCTTCGGCAATATAATCGTTTGCGTCTTTCGACACAATTTGGGACACTCGAGTCCTACAATCGTGTTTGACATTTGCCGACGTGACAAGAATGAGCGATAGAAAAAAAATTCCGCTGCCTTTCCGCTTTCCTCACGATGATCTTTCTTCGATTGAGTCATCCGGAGCATGCTCGAGGCATGGACGTACTCGCCTCGAGGATTTTACAATATTTCAGGTATGCATGACGCTTTTCTCGATAAGATATCTCAATATTTACACGAGACCGTCACTATTTACCACGCGGCGTCGCAGCCCCGTCTGTCTCCCTCTCTCTCTCCCGTCTCATGGAAAAGAGCATAAGTGTTGTCGAGATAGATGGAGAAAACGACTGGATTGCGCAATGGGGTACATATTTGTACGGATTTCACTGGAGCGATTGTATTCCGAATGGTGAGAGACGCCGTTGTCGGTACATCGAGGATACCAAGTGAAAAATGACAATCTACGCGCACATTTTCGGATTCGAGATTGATCACGCTTTATAACTGTTTTTTTCTACAAAAGTGACGCGTGCTTGTATGCTGTATGTTTGTTTGATTCTATTCTTCTTTGCAAATAAATGTCTTCAAAGGATGCCGAATTAATTTTGAACGAAGAAAGTATTATGTCATCGGTCTATCCTCTCTACTTCGCACTCACGAAGGCGAGAAATGTCTTCAATTTATTTTTTTGGTCCGCTGATACTCAAGATGACGTGCCTAAGGATGCTGCCAGGCGTTCATCAACGCACCGACGAAGCGATAATTCTTACTCCTAAAATCCTCATCTCTTCTTCTCAACCTTCTCCTCCATTCGCCAGTGAATGGTCGTTCACTATAATTAGTCGAAAGCGGCTTGAAAAAAAAAGAAAAAATCAAATTCTTGACCAGACTTTCAAGCACGAGAACAGTGAAAAGATCAGGCCCCGTGAGAGAAGTTGCCGCAGGATCTTTTGTTCCGAAAGCATACCTGTCATATGTTTTTCAAAGCTCGACGCATCTGAGATGAAAAGGAGGAAAACTAGATGCAGCAAAGATTACTGCTAGGTCGTGACTGACTCAGCCGTTACAAAAATCTAGGAATACGACAAAAGAGAGGCTTCTTGTGTTGTCTCGACGACTCTGCTCTCGAAGCTTCGTCACCGTACAAAATGAAAGCCATTAAGTTTGATGCCCCGGACTCAATTAACGAGGGGTCACGCGCGTCGACTAAGTGCGACAGGCCTTCGGCCTTTGGATCTTTCGTTCTTCAACGACGCTGTACAAAGCGCGAGTAAAGAAACCGACGTTGTCGTCGATTAAACATATTTCCTAGGACTTTGAAGTAATACACCACAACAACCTTCAGGATCCATTATCATTGTGTGTCATTGATGACTCATCGAGCAGCGGCGGAGAGTAAAATTAATTTGATCCCGTTTTGTACTCGTTCGTGAGAATTTAAGCTGGATCATGGGTTCACGCCAGTGCAACAAAAGCAAATATGCGGAATGCACTTTGATTACGCTGTTGCGCATCTAATTACATTTTCGTCGTTCGTAAATCCTCGCAGTTACGATTATTCGATTATACGCGAAGTAATGCGGCGTTGAATTATGAAAATTACATTACAATATCGTGCGTATTCAATTGTACCGAGAGTAATCCGATATGACCCAGTGGTTAATTAATATTAATAAATCTTCGGCTCTCAATGAATCGAACACAGCGCTGTCGATGTATTCAATTGAAATGAACGGTGATTGCATTTTGTCGATAGAACACTTATGTTGTGAATCCAATTCCCTTTGCTCATCATCACTCGTACCATGGATTTCCGAAAAATATGACAAAACCGAATCAAAGTGGTCGTAAAATAAATTATTTTAATACTACTTAGTGAAGGAAGCATAATTTATATATATTTTTTAAATTGGCTTGTGCAAAATTATTTTATTATTAATTTTAGTATTCTATTTTGTTTCACTGCTTTTAGCAAGAGCATTGAGCGTCCTAAGCTGCTATCCCGTTCACAATTCCTAATTACCTCCATCACATTTATTTTTCGTTGTTTGTTTTGCAAAATTGTCACGGATCGGTGACTCGCCTCGAGGTGCTTTGTGGCTTAATTTCTATACCGGGCCACGGTAGACAGAAGTAACGGGCGCGTTATCAGAGGAAACTCGAGTTTCCTGGACGCCAGACGAGCATGAAGCGGGCGACGACGTTTTCCGTCGCAGTGCACACACACTCGTGTGCATTTTTTTGCAGGATCTGCCACGAGTTTTTACTTCGCCTCGAGTAATTCTCTCACTTTACCGTGGGGGCGAAACAGGTTCACGAAGAATTTCGTACTGTTTTTACTAGGGACTTCAGCTGGGTCGAGTGAAAAAATAAAAAAATATATAGAAAAAACGAGCGAATAAATGAACGAACGAGAATGCGAGAAGAGTTCAACCAGGCGAAACTCTAGGTTAAAAAACAGTGGAACTCCCGTGGATAGAGGAGTTTTGCTTGCCACAGGGATAAAGGTACTTCATTCCTTTTGGACAGCGAAGCGGTAGACAGAGAGAGGTACTAAGCAGGTTGGCACTGAAAACACCGGTAACGCCGCGCAAAGTGCAAAGGTCTGGCCACCTCTATATGTACCTTGCACACTCTCATGCACCGACGAGAAAACACCTGCGGCACCTGCGATGCTTGTTAGCTCCCCCGCTGGTGCTAAACGAAATGCGAGTGTTGAGAGACTCCGAACCTTTTCTCACTGGTCGTGCCACTTCACGAGCGTTCGGAGGCTCGAAACAGAGCACGGCTCTGTTAATGCTGTATTTACCGGGGATTAGCATGGGTGAGATACGGCAAAGAGAATACATAGTTCGATAAGTGGAAAAAGTAGACGAAAACATTACTTTTAAACGTTAAATTGCAACAAATTTGTACATACGCAGAACCACAAAATGCATTCTTCGGTCATCATCGAGTAAAAGGAATAAATTATTTTTGAGGACCAATTCTCTTCATGTATTTTTTTTTGTATTGTGGTTAGGACAGAACTCAGTGCTTTCTCATTTTTACCATTATAAGTACAGTTTCCTCTATGAAAAATGTCATCAACAATTTTCGTATTTTTTTAATGAAAATTAACAATCGTACTATCGTTCATCTTGATAGGAGTTCATTTTGAGACGACATCCTAATCTGAATACATTTCCATCACCTTTACCTTGTTCAGCGAACCGTATTTCGATCGAGACGTGACGGAATGTTGAGATAAAGTTCTCTAATAATTCAAAGAGTTTCCTTGGTTCTGTATCGTTGACCGTACCGTTACTGCTCTATAACGAAATCGTGTATATATAGTATACATAGAAACGTTCCCGCGTACACCAGGGAGAAAACGAAACGGAAGTGTCTCGTGAGCACCGGGGCGTGGGTTCCCGGTCTTCGTCGGCGTCGTCGTTCCAGTGCCCACCGGCTCGACGGCCCTCCGCTGCTGTGTTCGCTGTATCGGTGCGCACGTAACGCAGACTCGTAATATAATGTTTCCATTTAATATCTTTATGAGCGCCGAGCGAAAATGATGAGGTTTCCTGTTTTTTAATAATGTACCCGCGAGGCCGCAGCACCTGAGCCTCGTAACTCTCTTTTTTCGCTCCGTCTCGCCTTCCCTCGCTCCGCGGCTTCAACCCACCCCTTTTTTCTATAACGTTCTATATACAGTTAGAGTATATGAGTTCTTGTCGTGGTTCTCAGAGTCGCGACGCACTTCGTACCGGGGTGGTTCTCGCCTTTCCACTTTTTCCTCTTCGCTTCTCCTCTCGCCGGGCCTCCGCTTTGCTACGCTTTTCCGCGAGCAGCACCCCTTTCGCCTTTGCTCCACCTCGCAACCCTCTTCTCTCGTATCAATTTTTTTTTCTTTTCCTTCTTCCTTTTTCTTTCGTTTGCCAGTGCAACCCGGACGCGCTAGAGCTGAGCTTTACACGCAGCACAGTGTATACGCGAGAAACGGAGTACGAGCGTATGTCGGGGCAGAAAACGGGCGCAATTCTCCCCTTCCTATTTAATTCTCTTTTTCCAACCCAACCCCTCGTGCTCCAGCAGCTGGTGGTATATCTTTGCGACCCGAGCGAGCTTTCCAGATATACGGATAAGCGCAAAAGAGGTGGAAGGCGGTCGGGTTCACTGCGACGGAAAAACCGCAAAGTTCTATGTACACCGTAAAGCGGCAGCGTGTCGCCTCAGCTTCCATTCTCTTTTGGTTACTTTGGATTCTCGTTTTTCTACTCGTAGCTCTGAAGTATCCCGCGGACGATTGGTAGAATATCATTACGCGGATAAATTTTTTTCGGGTTCTTTAGAGAATATACGGGAGACTTTGAGACGTGAAAGTTGTGAATCTGTGGTAGCGATATTGAAGAATATTACCAACCGCCCATATCACAAAACAATTACTCAATTTGTCCGCGAAAGTTTATTGATTAACATAAAATATAAAATAAAAAAACGAGATTATAATATATTAATATCCCCGCGTTCGGTGTACGAGCAACATTTTATCCGATTGAATGACCGTCTTTATATTTCTATCTCCAACCGAGCGCCGGTATAATGAAAGTGTGTTATTCGAATAGGAAGATACTGCTGCCATGAAAGTACGTAAGAAGAGACAAGGTATTCTTTACGTAAGGATTATATCGTCCGCTGAGAAACGTGGAGGCCGTATGCCTAACTGTTCAGCACGTAAAACCATGCAGGATAGGCCCCTTTGCTTCTCGATATATCCACGCGGAGGAAGTGGTCGCGTGCAATCACCGAGCGAACCGACATACTGCGAGAAGATTTCTACGCACCTCTATTCGAGTGCGCTGGCGGAGGTTTTACGATCGAATCGCCGAGTTGAGTCTCGTGCCGGGCGTAGGTGACGGTATACAGCCGCCTTCTATATTTCCAATCCTCTTTCGAGTATACCCCGCCTGTGGCACGTAACAATGTGACGACGAGGATCGTTTGTGTAAACACTAAACGGGTGGCTATCAGCCGGCGAAAGAGGATAACAACGCCCGCTAGCATCTTCACTGCGCGTACAGGATCCCACGAGATACCCCGCTGCAGAGATGACTCCGACTCTTTCCTGGAGATGTCGGTTTTCCACGAATGGAAGTAAAGAAAAAAAGGAAAAAAAAGTAATCATCGTCTTGAGCCGCACAGACCGAGTGTCAGACGGACAGACTGCGCAGGGACGAAGAATCTCAAGAAGACGAGGGATCGGTTGATCTTCCGGAACGCTCTCTCAGTGTGGGATAATAGGACTGGAATCTCCGGACCACCGCATCGGCACCTTCACCTTCCATCTGGGATATATTATTCTATCCTCGGTCCGTTAAATGGATTAATTTTTCACGGCCATTATTAGCACGTCAAGTGTGAACAAATTTAGGATCTATCGTTTTATTCAATAGATCTCAGGTTCCCTGGATTCGTTGAGATGCTCCGTGCGCGTTGATGATGTCTGAACTGGTTAGCCAGCAGTTACCAATTAGTAGTTTTTTTTCTGCTGCCGAATACTTTATCGTCATGGTGAAGAATATTTATACGTTTGAAGATAAATAAATATGGCTCGTACACGGGGGGGGGGGGGTCTCTACAGAGTTTTACGCTCATATCTTTTGAACCTTTGCTGCTCCAGTGAAGAACGTAAACAAAACTCGGTTACATCTGGACCAGATGCTGCGTGGACTACTGGTTCGGGACTACAAGACGCGTAATATCCTGCGGTGGCGTTGAGTGTGCCGTAACAAACTTCGGTTAAGAGGCACGGTTGAACTGCACCAAAAATGATGATAAATCTGCACTTAAACGAGCGAATGTTCATAGATATCGTTTCAGCATGATGTATAAACTGCTGCGTCGAATACCGAGATCGGCTTCCTCACACCAAGAAAGGGATACTGCTGCTACATAAATGCGAGAAGTCCCACAGGGCGAAAATTCAAACGCGAGCCACAAGCACAATGGTACCATACTGGGCGTGTCCAAGACCCTCGGCAACTGGTGCGGTTCCGTAGCCGTGTCTATGGTTAAATCTCATCTGGGACGATTCTTTGACAAGAAACAAAATTAGAAAATCAATAAGAAAAATGTTGTGGACCTTTGCGGATTAGAAATGATTTGAGATATACTCAAAAGATTGGTATGTCGATTGAAGAATTTTTATTTTTTGCCTGTAAATGTGTCGCATGTATATAGCTGCGACACACTCAATCGTGATTGCTTTACATTTTATACGCCGGCACGGCTGGCTCTCTCGGATCTGCTGTCGTGTTTGGTCCTCATAAAAAAGTCTCTTATATACCCATTGCCTGCCACATCTGATTTATCGGAATACCGCGCGCCACGGCTAAAATATTAAGACTCCGCACACGGGTTCTTATCGATCTTGCATTCCCACAAAGCGGAAGAGAATTATTAAAAGAAAAAAAAAATAGAACACCGAAAATAGAATTCCCTCGTAGCGATTCTCTTTGTGTTCTTCTACAAGTCTTTTCATCGTTTTATTTATATCTGTGTTACGTAAAATGCTGTTTGTTTGTAAAGGACCAGCTTTTAGCAGGGGCAGCATCGACTTACAGGCTTATGGCTTAATCTCTTTAGACTATGCGGCACGTATAGCCTACTTTTCGCATCAATCACAGAAAAAAATAGCGATTTTTTTTGCCTAACCAGCGTCCACGTTCTTTTCACATTTCTATTCTACCGCAATGTCGTTTCACGGAAAGGGCGAGAAGAGGAACACGCCTACTACCAGTCTCGTTAGTCGCTGACAGGGAAGCGTGCGTAGATCATCGCTCGAAGCGGTGGGGCAGCAACAGTTTCCGGTATTGAGGTCCGGTAGCTACGAAGCTCGTCTCTCAAAACAACTTCGGCACTTTGGTTGAACCATTCAATGGGTCCCTATGGGCGTTCGATGTCCCGTTTTGTTACAAGGTAGTTCGTTCCGGCAAAAAGAAACGAGCCGAAATATACGACTGAACGGTAGGACCACGTGTTGGAGGCTGGCACGCAGTCGCACGCCTACCTATCTGTACGAAAGCGTTCGGCAACGTGATCTATACAGAAACATAGCTGTTCGGTAAAACGAGCTTCCGTTATCTGTGAACCATAGTGTACCGTCCCGCGTCAAAGGAAGATCGAATAGGAAGGGGTAGAGTCGTACGAACGAATTTTTTTGGGGTTTTGAACTTTTTGAAACGCTCAAAGGCATTGCGAGGAAACCTAAACGAGCCAAGGTGATATCATTGGGAAGTGTTTGTGGTATTTTACTTGATATTAAATACACGATCACTAGGGTCTTATCCGTTTGACCTTTCCCTTCTACCGATTTATGTATCGATCTATCGTAAATAAAAAATGGAGTACACAAAAATAAAAATAAATCTCCGATTCTCCAATTATTCCCGGACGAAACGTTTTGGTATTTTTTATGCGGCACGAGAGCCACTGGGGCACCAACTCCATCAAACTGTTAACTGCACGTTGAAGTCAAGCTCGCCTCTTCTCTTCATCCGAGGATTTGAAAACAAAATGAAATTGTGTATTTTGCAATTAAACAAATCTTTCAGAAAAAATATTTTTTCCGAAACGAACAAAAGACGCGAACAATGATGTATACATGATGAAAAGAAGAAGCACAGCTTCATGGCTGCGGGTTAATTATAAGGGATGATTTTTCGCGGTAGAATGAATCTGCCATAAACATCCCCGTTTCTATCCGGACTAGGTTTCCGTGGGCTGTAGAACTGTAGTATTATACGTAACTGCAGACAACTCGGAGGAGTCGTGTTCTTTCCCCGGCATTGTTCTGGTCCATTGTCTCTTGCTCTCATAGCGATTGAATCTGTGCCTGGCGCGCAGAATAGTCGAGAGTGGCCTCAAGAAAACAGGGTCGTACGAGCAGGTCGTACACGACTCTTAAATACCTGTGTCTGCCTGAACTCCTCGAAGGGTGAATTAACTTTCGACCCCTCTCGCCTCCACTCAACAGCCATGCACACGTGTCTTTCCAGTTTTCTCATCTTCACCTGCTTCTTTCATACGGATATCTTCATTGCTATATATCACAGCGTCCACAGGGAATATTTTTCATTATTCCTCAACTTCCTTACTTCACGGGCATTCAAATATCCAGAGTTGTAAGGACGAAACGAAGCATGGACACTAGGTCTATTTGCGCTCGAAAGGTGTTAATTAAATGGTAATTCACGATAGTATGACCTGCCGAGTGAAATGATAATCGTTACCAAGCGCATGTCTATCATCAGCAGTAGTTCACTGCCTGTTTTGCGCTTTTGATAAAACACACCCATATTACCCGGAATTATCCTAATATAAGTTTTCCCTGGATTTTATTTTCTAGACAATTTCTTCGCAATTTTCGTATTTAATTTTTTTCATATTTGTTATAGACCCTTATTTACGCACGCTTGTATACACTTCCTTTTAATGACCCGTAATGCTTGACGAACGGCAATGGACGCCGGACGCCTCCGCGACTATGAAATATGATACGTGAGGGTTCGTTCGCGCTTCGATTAAAAGTCTGAGCCCGCGGTACCCAGCGATGACGCCGGCATGTTCTCCGATCCCATATACGCGACCCATCGTACCTGCATGTTACGTTTGTAGACACCGGTGACACTCGGCTATCGGACTTGTGAGGATTCTCCGCTGTACCGGCTTCATCGCGGCATTTACGACAGACCAGTACACACTCGTCTGGCTATTCCTGTACGATCCACAAGCTTTGACGTAAAGACAACGGTTTTACGTCTTGGACACGATGATTTCGTTAGGCGATCGATTTATTGTTCTTGGTACTTGTTACAATTGAAGGTTCATCGACCAACTTTCACGAATTTGCCCGGTTTATCCAGTAAATGTATATATGATCGAGGAACAGCAGTTTCATCCCCGTAATACAAAGCGGGGTTAACATTTCTCTCCTTGTCCCATCGATTTCCGGCCGTTTTTTGCCATCTCCTCGCCGGTATTTCTCGACCACCCCAGAGGCGTTGCATTAAATTTGACGGCGTCCGTGTAGTGCATACGTCCTATAAACAACTGGGAGGAATTTGAGAGGGAACGAACGTGCGACGGATTTTGAGACACGAATAGGAAGGAATACTTGCACAGGCGGACGTACTTATATTCCGAGTGTGGCATGCGAGATCCGTCACGGGCATTCAAATATACAGAGTATTATTTATGACCGTCGGAATACCGTGAAACGCCCGCGGGATTCCGTGTGGTAGAGGAAGAAAAGAATCTCTCGCATACCGAGTGACTTTATACGGTCCAGCGGTAGCTCTTTTCGATCGAATCTATTCGCAGCGTGGCACGATATGCGTGTGCATAGCGCAACGGAGACTCGTCGTTGAAAACGTATTCCATTCCATGAACTAAAATTCGCCCACTAGAAAATTTTGTCCACAGAATGAAATGAATTTTATAAATCACGCTAAAAACTTTTCTGGACCACCTATACCAACGAAATTAGACTAATCGCTTTTTCTCTATTCCGATTCAGTGTATAGACGAAATAGGGAGCATGCAGACTGTATATTAAACAGTAGCACAGTCAATATACCGTCTATAACATTATTTATGTACTCCACCTCCGATCCGCAATTTCAATATTCGCTGGAAAGCTCTATCTCTCACCACCAAATACAGACGGTACAGACAGAGAGACAGACAGACAGCTCTCGTGGCTGCACGCGCTCCGCACCCATGCGTACCGAAGCTCGCCCGAAATGAAATGGCAGAGTGACAACACTAGTCTCTCGAGAAGCGACACTCGTACACAGTAAATGGCAAAATGCAACTCGTGTGAGCAACAGAGCATACAAGCTTGCGGGTGGGGTCGTTCGCTTTCGACGGGACAGGAACTGAGGGATTGGTACACGATACTGTACTACTCCGCTGTATTACTATTACTCTATATTATTCTACGGCATAGGCGAGGGAGTGGGGCAACACGGAACAGACATCGATATCTCGACCTCTGTCCGGAAATTATATGTTGAAATATCTTCTTGTTCGAAATTTACAAAGTAATCTTTTCACTCATTACATTTTGCACGATCTAAAAAAAGTCCTCGAAAGCTAGTGTTTATCGACGAGGTAGTACGCAATTTTTATTTCTTGCCGAGATATCTCTCTCATTGACTCGTATCAATAACAACGGACCTTGCGACACTGATTCGTCTTGCCCCGTATTTTTGTACTCCGTGGTAGTAGAAGTCTAGCATATGTATTTCACGATCCACACCGTTGCCGCCCCGTTAGTTCACTGCCAGTGGTGCCCGACCGCACGCAGTGTAGATTCCCGCATCTGCAAGGACTGCAAGTGTGGCCGAATGAATGAATCTCCATCCATTCCCCCCGCTGTCAGCCGGCGAAATTTCAATAAGCCAATTCGGGTAATGGATTGGCACGCACGTGCCCCTCCCCCCACATCGTCTGTGCGCGACGCGGATCGACGCTTCGCTGTCCCAGCAGAAGAGACGTGACGGCGTTCTGACACGCGCTGTTCCATCCAGCTAGATACCTAGCTATGCGCAGGCCAGTTCTATACATTAGTCTGTACCTCGTGTCGAAAAGTATTCGGGCATTGTTCGAACTCAGCCGCCGCTCGAACCCCCGCCGACAATGGGGAGATCTCCTCTGGCTTGAATTCTGTTCGAGCTTCGTGAAGTATTTTCGCTGCCGGGGCCCTCCGTGTGCGACTGCGACTGTTGGAGTTGCTCTTCGTTAAACCACCGTTCATAGATCACAAGGGGGTCAAGAACAATCGAGAAGGGAATGATCCTTTTTCGTGAAATTTTGCGGGGCTGACGATCGTTCACCCACGACCTATATGTACGCAAACACTGGGTAACTTAATGCCCTGCTGGTCTCGTAACGAATTAGTTTATTGCTGGAATGCAAGTTGTAACTGAACGCTTATAATGGAATGATTTATGGATGCGTCGAAATTCGTGACGGGGATGGTGTTCGAGTTCTTGCGAATTCACGACACAAAGCGGTACAAGGAAAGCGCTCAATTTGTTCTGCTCCGTTGGACTTCTGAAAATTTTAGTCCCGATGCGAGCTACGGGGCCATATGGATTTTCGGAGTTTGAAAACTGTTCAACTTTTTGTTTCACTTTTTTGCCTTCATTTTTATTTTACCCGTCGGAAAAACAAATGATTTCTTCCGCGGTTTCTTTTCACCCGGAAATGGGCGTCGATTCTGTCGATAGAAAAGTATCGAGTGCTACCGAGTGGTATATAGCTGGAGGAAGTTATACCTCGCCGATCGGCTCAATAGGTGAGAAAGTCAGATGGACGGAAAGACGATGCATGAGGTAGAAGTGCCACCCAATGCGTCCCAGCCAATTTGCATACGGAATGAAACGAGATAAACCGCGCGCGCGCCGAGTTTTCTCTCTCTCTCTCTCTCTCTCTCTCTCTCTCTCTCTCTCTCTCTCTCTCTCTCTCTCTCTCTCTCTCTCTCTCTCTCTCTCTACCATCGAACCACACGCTTGCTTCGACGTTTAACGAGCGACATTCGGTAAATAACGCACGGAACACCGAGGGAATATCCATAGATACTGCACTTGGATCGCCGTGCGTCGAGCAATACACTTTGAGTTTGAAAATGCCGCAAACGAGCTCTTCCGTCCCCTTGCCTCTCCACGCGACTCCGCTCGCGCCATTTTATGGATTCGGCAGTATTTATACGTACAGGACATACGACAGTTACTGTGGTGCAGAATATTTGCGATACGATCGTCACTCTGTGAAATATTATGCAGACAAAATAAAAAATAAAGGAGCGTTAAAATGGACTGCATACGGTAAATGACGCTAAAATATGAAAAACGAAACGTTTTAAACTGTTATCGTTGAAAATAGCGACGACCCTTATATAGTCCAATAAAAATCCGATAAATCAGAAGCGTGTTGGGCTGTCGCGCGAAAGTTTGGCCCACATTTTTATTTTATTTTATTTTTGAATGCTTGAAAACAACTTTAATAAAAACCGCCTGGTGGTTTTCTGAGCGAGTCTTTTTCCATTAAACCTTCGGCAATGTTCAGAATCAAATAATAATATTTCAGACTCAAAGGATATTTATTCCGGTAGTAAATATGGCGTATTCTACACCTAAAAAAGCTTCACTTTTCACCCTTTTCGTATTTTATTTTCGCATATCCTTTGCCTACTTTCCACCAAAAGATTAATGCACTCCTATATGTATTTACGAGTTTGCGAACCCGAGTATACGTTCCGACAGAACCCGACTAGAACGAAGATCGCGAACGCCGATTCCTAAGGATTCGCTCCCGTTCGATCGAGAAACTTTTATACGAGTCTTTCGTCCATCGCGAGATCGTGAGAGCTACACACAAAGAAGCCAGAGAACTTCCTGTAGACCGGGAGTTCCTATGGGTCAACGTCTCGTTGTATAATGCTACGATCGGGTGATGGTTTTCGAACACAACAAGTTTCGACGTTTCCACCGTTCGACCGAGGAATACCGGACCAGTAGCTTACAGAAGAATATTATTATTGTCCTCGTCGCGACTTCTTTAATGTATTAGGTACATATATATATATATATATAAATACACGTGTGCAGGGACCGAGTTACTGTACGCGGCAGTGATCGTGGATATGTTAGCAGGAAGTTCGATCGTTAACTTCGCATAAGTAACTTCGGTGTACGGCTATAACTCTCAGTACGATCGGGTAAAAAGAAACAAGAACGTTATCCGATAGCTATTCTTTTTCTCAAGCTAACTCGAAACACCATATCATAATTCCATTAGGAACGGCTGCGACACATTCCAAATATGTTTACGCAACGTTCGGTACAAGCTATTTAAGTGGATAAATTTGCATTTAAATTTAGGCTAATTCGAGGATAGTTGGAACACGTTTTTTTAAGCTACTGTATCATTTAATATTTACGATCCAGCGAGTCGTGGTATAAAGTTAAATCGAGCGAAGCGGACTAGTGAAATCGCCAACGCAAATTATTTAAATCGTTTTACAAGTTTCCACTGGACAACGGACATTATTACACATACGTATTTGGATTAATCGATGTACCAATTTACGATTTGGAACGACGATTCTCGAATTTTCACTCGACGGTAATTCCAATTACTCTCGGAACGAGTTTTAAGATCAACATATAGATGGACTACTGTCGGAAGGGCGTATAAGCATAGCTTAAACCCACTATATAAACCCTTCTTGCTATGGACCATCGATATTATCTGCGAATATATACGCTGGTATGATAATAAAAAATGTATATACATAACAATTTAACAATAATAGCAGCCGTGCTCTTCTCGAGCACGCCTGTAATTCAATTATCGGATACCCTTATTTGACATTTATACCTTTGGCAGACGTCAAAATTCTCGATATTCTCAGTCGTTTTTATTCTCCTCTGTTCAGCGATTCCCGACGATGCTGCTTCATTTCCGCGATCGTCGAAAATCACTGGGCCAGTCCGGTGGCGGCGATCGCGGGATATCGCAGCTGCTCGAGTACAAAATTACGTACTCTCGCTGCCCCCGCCTCTCGTCCATCTTTCTTCATCTTGTTGTATACTTCACCAACTGACAAGTCCAATTCTTTCGCCCGCTAGACCCGCGTGGAAAAAGTTCACGAGAAACTTAACGGTCTACTTGTCCGAGTGGAAGGACTCTCGGGGGCAAGACCCTCGCATTCTCGGTCGTTTGCCTACAGGGAAAAATCGCGAAAACTTTGCGTCTATTCCTCAGTCACTTCGGCGTTAGCGTCCTGGAAAGAAAAAAAGAAGTACCCTCCTGGTGGAGGTTCGGTCGGCGGGAAGAGTTGGCAATCGCGATGTCCATTGTGCCTTCATTTCGCTGGATATCTGCTAAGACGAAGTGCGAAGAACGAAGGGCAAAAGCTGTACGGGCGTTTTTCACCGACCACGAAGAGCTCTGGCATCGCATGCAAATGATGTAAAACTGAGACTCCGGCGGGAGAGTGAGACCGAGAGAACTCGAGGTGCCGTCGGTACAGCTTCTTCTGCTCCGCAAGAGTTAACATTTTCAGTGCTTTACGACTCTCGTAAATCTCACCGAGCTCGGCGGATAACAGGGACAGAAATTCTGGAAATCTTCAAGGCGATACCGGTGGCTCAGCTACCGACGTCGCATATGTGCCGCTGGTGCGGATTCGAGAAAAAGGTGTCGAGGCAAAACTGCCGAGAACTAAAGCAGCTCCACGAAAATGTGTCATGTGACGAGAGATCAGTCTCGTAATCTAAGTACTAGCAGCGTGTTAAAACATTGTTTGACAAATTGTACTCTCAAAACGACGGCTCTTGACCAACGAGCGTAAGCAGTTCGATAGTTTCGTTTTAAAAAAAGTGATTAAACACCCATGTAGATTTTCACAGAAATGTATTTATATTTCGAACGCATATTTCCTGCCTTTCAATGATCGAGCGAGACATCTACACAATTTTATTTTCATTGTAATCTTTGCCCGACTGGAAATCCTTGATTTCATTGCACAGTACATGAACGAGATCTAGCCGGCTACGTGAAAATGGAGATGGAACGAAAAGTAGGAAAAAAGGAAAACGACGAAACATATAGACGACCTCTGGCCCCCGCGGGCAAGAGTGCGACAGTGCAATTACAATAAAGTGTGAAGACGTCGGAGCTCTCGGCGGCTTTCCTCGCCAGCGTAAAGGACGTTCGACCAGTTATACGGAGGCCGAAGGAGGAGTGGAAGCGTTGCAGTTTCATTCTGGGTCGTGCGAGAGGAGTAAAGGGATGCAGAGGTGCAGATATCACCATCGTCCCCAGGCGTGCTTTCCGTGCTCAGTTGCAGCGCGAGACCGTGAGATCTCCTCAAATTAAATCCGGCTAATGTAACCCAGCCTCTGTATTAGATCTCTCTCTCACCGAGAGAAGAACGCCCGAGGCTGCTTCGCAGTCTCTGTTCCAACGTTTCCTTCTGCCGCGCTACGGCGCCCGCGGGTACGACGGAAATCGTTGCGCAGCCCCGAAAGGACCGGTGATCCCCGTCTTCGTGCACCGTCTGGAAGGATACGTTTGCCTCGAGTGCGGAGTACAATATTATGCCGGTCTTGGGATCCCGTGCCATTGGGAGGGAGAAAAAGCGAGGGGTTGAAAGCATAGCCAACATGCTCAACTTTCTCGTGGCAAGAGAAACGTGATCGTTGGCTAATTCGTAGCGAATTAAAGCTAGACTCGTCCGTGTCGTCAAGAGCCTGAGAGGAATAACGTTAAAAAGCTCTTTTTCATTCGCACGAACCGACTTGCTCGCGACGTCTTGCACATTGTAATGTATACAGGCTGGACAGGCTCGTCCTGTGGGCATTCAGTGGTTTCGAGAGCCGAGTCGCAAGAAATTCACGAATGTCGCAAGACATCGGTTTTCGGAAGAGCTTTTTCATTGTGATCCAAAAGTACGAGCAAAAATAGATAAATAGAGAAGGTAGAAAATGCACTGGATAACAATAACTAGCACAAAAATACGTGTCATATAAATATTGTCAAAATATTTTTCTTTTAGAAAAGTGTGTTGAAAAGGTTTGGCCTTCCCACTTGTACAGGGTAAAGGAAATTCATCTATATCTGGCAACTGCTGCGGCGTTGAGCGACTATAGCCAGATAGCTATACTATTGATTTAATATTTTATACATTCAGATGTCAGGTTTCTTTTTGGTAACGTTCCTTGGCAAGATCTTAGCCAAAGCTCGATGAACGTCTCGATATTATACTATGCCCTATATCATTACTTCTGTATTGGCACGCTGATCAAAAGCCATTCCGTAAGTCTTTTCTATTCTCTCTTTTTGCCGAACCACCGCTTCCACGCAGAACATACGATGTAGAAGCAGAATGGCGTATCCCACATTGTTTCACATGTTAAATGGTGCAGGACATGTACAACCTTCCGTTTCTCAGCAGTTTATTATAGTATGTAATGTATAGGCTTATAAAATATTTCACCAGTTTCTGTCGCGAAGCTATCTATCTCCGCAATTCGCAGATGATTGGATCACACAGCAACGCAGCACGCAACTTCTAACTATACGCGAGTAAGCGAGTATAATAATTTTGTGGAATCCGAACAGAGACGGCTTCTCATCGTCCCTCATTCTCACTCTTCTGTTACGACTACGCTCGCCAAACGAATGTTTTTTTTTCGATTACAGCGTTTCCTTTCACCGATGGCCCATTGATTATTTTTTTCTCACATTTCTATCACCGAAGTATCTTTGAAATTACTGGAAATTTTTTACTATCATCGAGCCGGCCTTGCAGATAATAGTCTAAGACGAAAGGGTGGGAGGGAGGTCGGCGGGGAGTTTACAGAACCGAGGGAACTCTTTAGTTCGCAACTGTTAATATCGTAGTTGAAAAGCACTTTGGCTAATTGAGCCGGACGGCGAGGCAAGGAATTCATCGACTGGATATAATAGCACTCGCCAACCCATCTGCGTCGTATCGTCCTACTACACTATAATTTGGAAGAGTACGTTCATGGAAAGAGACAATAGAATAATCTTTTTTTGACATCGAATTGGGCATAAAATGCACAATTTTTTTTTTTGCTTTAAGCTTCGTTTCCATTTTCATCATTATTTTATATATATTTCTATTAATACCTTGGAAAAATTTCGCTTGGCAAATAAAAGGTTTCGTCTTAAAATAGGGACACAGGTCCGTTTTGCCCCACTCTCCGCTATACTCTGTTTGTTGTTTTCGCGATATGGATCGCGACGACGAGGACAACGACTCCCTGGTACACAACAATAAAACTCGTATGCTCACTGGAAGAGACCGCGAGGGAAAAAGAAGTAAGTTCTGACTCGAGCGGGGAAAATACTCCGGTCGTCCCTTCGTCTCGTTCGCCAGGCTCACCAGGTTCTAGTTTTATTACCTCGCGACGAGCGGACCTGGTGCACGACTTGCCACCGTTCGCCACTCCCACATCATTCTCATGTCGAGAAATCGTAAATTGTTTTACGCAGTTCGCTCGCGGCTACCGCGTGGAACGTTGGGACAGACTCTCTGTTCCCAACGTTCATGTTATGCCGTACATTTCGAACCCTCAGCGGCTACTGATCGGCCCAGTTTGGATTACGTAGCACGCGAGGTTCCTTTCTTTCGCATAGCGATAAGCTTACTATCGAGAAAAGCAATGTTCACTCGGATTTAAAAATTGAGAGAACGGGAAGGATACGAGTACGAGATTGTACTATCGACCGGTCGAGGGGAAACCCCCTTACTCGCGTACACTTTTCTCAACTGTCGCTGAAGCTATTACTCGATCGAATGCAAAATGGTTGTCCAACGAGTGTTCTAGAAATCTTTCACTGCTAAGCTCATCCAACCCTCAATATTTCTCGTAAAATTCATGTAATAACCGAGCGTTTGGTAAGGGAAACCGCGACGATTATCCAAAGACCGCAGCGTGCGTTATCGGTGCAGAATTTGAGCAATTAGGGAAAGCCGCAAAATGGGATCGAGTTACACATTTTAATCGATAATGCCAACGGGATGAGTCTAAAAATTCTCCAAATTCTCCGATACCTTTCCCCCTATATCCACTATAGGTATTTCCTTTTTCCCCCCGCCCAGGAGCCTCCGCTTTGCCACCTAACCGTGCTCCCCCCGTGTATGTGCGCGATAATTAACAGTCGACCGCTCGCGTTCCGCAAAAGCGGGGTGAGCCCGCTAAAGGCGAGGAAGGAAAATCAATAAAATCCCTAGTCGATGGCTAGCCGGCAAGCATGCCGTTCCGCTACTTGCTGGCATACGTCGGGCTGGCCGGACCACTCCGCCCCCGTTTCTACAACATATTTCGAAAACCCTGCCTCCCTTTTTCGCTCTCTCACCCATGGCGCTCACCCGCTTCGACACTCGGGCGGCGAGGGACTCTATTACAAAGTTTAGAGTAATACGAATTCTTTTTTTGCTTAAAAAATCTTTCAATTATGAGAAGACCTTGGTGTATAAAGTTTCAATAGAATATATACAAAAAAATTAAAAGCTTGACAAAAGCTAACAGTGGGAGAAAGCAAGTATCGAACCGTGCCCCAGTTGCCATTGAAGAACCACACATAAGACTGTATATTCGATAAATACAAATTTTGTCGTTACCTGCCGTAACGGTCGATATTGGAGATTTTTCTTTGACACTCGTCTCGACCCCTATAACTGAGCGGACATATTCGTCTACGTAGCGTCAAAGTTCATGCATCTAAGTAACGCCGATTAGTCAACCTTAGATGTAAAGAAATAAGAATCGATAAAGTGTGAATATTTTTTTCGTCGGTGAATAAGAAAAAAAAGTCTTTGGCGACTGACGCACACAGTACAAATTATCTGCAGAGAATTGCAGTATGCGGATCGCTTAGGTGATTCGCACTATACCCGTCTAACGTTCCCGCAAGCGCTTGCCCTTGGCTCGCTTGGGGAAAACACACCGTCGGGTACCGTACCCCCGCTCGGAACCGTGCGACCCCTCGAGATACTCGTCGTCCCCTTTCCCCATCACCCCCCGACGACTCTTCGCGAGGGGGTGGCCGAGGGAACAGCCGAACGAGTTTGTTCCGGCTCCAATAGGTGGCGATGTCGAGACCGGCAGTTCGGATCGCAACGTTCGTCGTTTTATACTTCGACCGGCTGGCCGCTGCCGCCCGCTCGTACGAGGAGGTCCTACCGTGCTCGCTCCCAAGGCTGGCTGTCAGTCTGTGCCGCGGCGCCACCACGGAAGGTTCTGCTGTCGGTCTGTTGCGCGTTTCTCACGCGACATTTACGCGATAACCTGTGAGCCGTGTGTTTATACCTTACGCTGCATTCTAATAATCAATCGACAATTCATCGATAATTTTTGACTACGTGCGTGTTCAATATTTCTACGAGTGTTTAAAGGAAAATAAATAACAAAATAAAAATTACAATGCGACACGACAATCAAATACGCGGATTTTTGTAAACAATCATTGTGATAAAAATTTACAATCCTATAGATGATTTTTCTTTTTTTATAAATTTTTGTACGGTGCTTTTTTTTCTAAATCGCGATCGAATTGTTTGATAATCAATTCATCCAAGTTCGCAAAAATCGGAAGAGTCCGGTTGTAGTTAAAGTTTTTTTCAGTGCGACGATCGACGAAAATGGTGGTATGCTGTTTATGTCGTGAATCGTGCGCGAATCATTCTGCGTCCCACTGAACTCGGATAATTAGACCCGAAGCATAGGTGAGTGAACTGATGGGTGAAAATTTGTTTATTCTTTTTTTTATAATTACCAATGCAATGGATAATATTATAGTTGCGTGAAATTAAGAAAAGAAACGAAAGGTCGCCAGGTCGCAGAAAAAAATTTTAAGAAAATCGATTACCAACGATTTTGCAATAATAACAATAATCGAGTGTCTAATCGTTCAAAGCATTGGATCGATTATTTCTCCAATAATATAAAAAAAATAACGAAAAAACATACCTCGAGACGCAAGATGATAGCTGAAAATTGCATAGCAGTTAAATCTAGAGATCGTCGAGGCCTTAAGTTGTAATCGATTCGATCGAAAATTGCTTCGATAATGCGATAGCTGAGAGCGATTTTTCCTCATTTCAACGGTCCCCTTGGTTGGCCTGCGGTTCGACGCCAGCAGAGCGGCACTCTCGTCGATCCCCTTGGATTATCCAACGCGTTTGTATATATATATATATATATATATATATATATACACACACACAAACACCGTACCCGTGTTCGAAAGTTTTCACTTCGTCGAGATGAGAGATTCAACGGTGCTAGAATCGTTACACCGATTAATCCTCTAAGCCACTCGGTACTCCGTTGACTTCATCCTACCCTGTCGCGCGGGATCCACGAGATATTTCACACCGAGGAAAAGACAGCGACGGTGCGGCGCGGAGCGACGAGAAGGCAAGCAAGGATTATGGCCTAGACCCTCGGTGGATTCGCACGTGCTCGCTTAGACTAGGGAACAAATTTCATTTCGCTGTGGCAAATTGTCCGAGAGTTGGGCGCGTAACTCGCGGGACGACATCGTCCCGCCCGGACTGTTGCGCGATCTCTTCGGAGGGTCCAAAATCGACCGTCTTACCCTCATTCATTCGAGCCTATATTATCACGTTTTGTGCAGAAAAAAAGAAATGGATTTTCGAGGCATCATTAATTCATCGAGTAAGTTTGATGGAAGAGGCTCCGAAACGATATGAAAAAAAAAATAACATTGTCAGGGTCGCTTAATTTGGCAGTTTTCGAAACATTTCAAATACCGATAATCACAATAGTTATTATATATTTGCGTAGTATATAGACTTTCTTGTACAGACATAACTTTTTTTTGTATTAAATATACTTGTTAATGCCGAAATGACACTTCTCTAAAACACAACAAAATAAATGCATTAAGAATGAAAAAAATTATCACTATTTCGCCGCTTCGTAGGAACGGTTGCTACGAAACACCCCTTAAGGTTAGATCACGCGAAGATTCACTAATTTCCTGTGAACGGTCGACTTCCCTGTCGTTGCGTTCCGTGCCGACGGGCTAATACAACCGTCCCCTCGAGCCTCTCCAGCGTCCTATATCACAGTGTGCTGCCCCGTAGTCATCGAGTCGAGCCTTCGTTAAGTCCCGATCTATAACCGCGCTCACGTTGTCGAAAATCGTAAATCTTCCAACGGCGCGAGCGAGACACTGTGCTTCCTCCAGCTCTGTTTACTGCTGAAGAACGTGAATCGCTTGCCGATGTTCTCGCGAGGATCACCGTAAGACGCCACGAACGCTGTAGCGCGCACCGTTCCTTTAGTTCGTTCTCTTTTGATTCTTCATTTTCCGCCTCGTCTTCGCGCTCACGGAAATTCCTCACGATCCATTATCGCAGGCGCCCCTTCCGTCTCCTCTTGCAGAGATTCGAGAGCGAGTCGGGACTCTCTACACACGCGTCGCGTCGAAGAACATCGAAGACTTTTTTCTTTTTTTTTTTAATTACGAGCAACACTCTTCGGCCTCTTCACTAGGTGTTTTTTTCCTGGCAGGTTTTCACTTTCCATTCGAGAGTCTCGCGGTTATTAATTGGCAGGTAGGCACGAAACGATTAATCTTTCTTCTATTCCCCATATTAAAAATAAAAAATTATTCAGCGACCATTGAAGCTCTCCTATCAATATTTCTTTAGCTAGTTCCGAGCGATTTTTTTTTCGTGCGTTCACGGGACGGTTTTTGGGACGACACATTCGGCAATTATCATTAATACAGTTTGCGCGGGGAGAGAAATATTCGTCGTTGGCCACACATATCGTGCCATCGAACTCCACTACGTTGAAATAATCCCGATGCTAATCATTCATGTGCATAATTAACGCTCGAGCAATAAAGCGAGCCAGGCCCTCCCCCCCCATGCCTAACTATCGCAACCACCGTGTGTGGCTGTATGTGTTTTCATACTGCGGGATCCCGTTATGGGGTGCGAAGATTAACGATATGTGTGTACTGTTAACGTTCTGCATTTTACCCAGTTAATTCGTAATAACGCAGACCTGTCGGCCGAAAGTTTATGCGCAATACGCCGGGGCCTATGATCGTCGGATGGCTCATCAACTGGTTATTGCGCTAAGCATTTAACGTTTCAATGATATCACCAGTTTTGATTAATATACGGGAAACTAAACCATTGCAATAACAATTTTTCAATATGTTTCTATCATTTTTAAAATAATTCTTCGCATGAATTTTATTTTCGTCTGAAATTCATTAAAGATCGAAAGTTTCAACTGCTAGATTAATACGTGAAACTCACGTCAGAATTTAAAGTGATTGTTAATTTTCGGTCATTATCAGTTATGAATTATTCTTGAATTTTTGGGTGGGAAAAAAAATCTAATTTGCAGACTATATTATTTTATAATCGTAAGGGTTAACCGTGATTATTTTTTGTTCGCGGTTCTAACTCTCAATCCCCGGTGTACACGTATCACACATAAGTAGATCCTCTTCTGAAGTTAATGTTCTCCGGTAAATTTAGTTAAGTCCCGAACAAGCACCGAAGATACCTGCGAGCTCGTACGTAATTATCACTCTCTCGCTTTCGCGAATGCACCGCTATCGAAAATCCACGCAACAACAAGGTGCATATTTCACCGTCGAGCACCGTTTTGGGTGCGTGTGTGTGTGTGTGTGTCGGTACTTCGTTACGGTGGCTATGTTCCTCCTCGATACCACTTGAGCTCGTGTGTACACCGAGAGCGTTAACATCGTCGCCCGAAAGGGAATAAAACTTTAACGTCGCTTCGATTGCGATTTTACGATCGATCGTTATGTTAGAACCAGCTTCACTTAGTGATTATGCGTTTAAAGAATGAAGAAAATTAAGGGATTACTTCTTCAAGATGAACAAAAAGATTTCCTTACATTACCCGTTACTTTGAAAAAATGATAAAAAAAAAACCTTTCAAGCATATCACGCGAAATAAATAATTTTCATTGAGTACCTCAAAGAAAAAAAATTCTTGAACCTGACATTCCCCCAAAAAATCGTTTTGTCCGTCTTATTCATAATATCATATTATAAACAATTGAATACGGGGCGTTGACATATGAATTAAATAAATAATAAATAAAAAGTGGATGTATCAATGATCGTTTCGAGCATGAAGCGCGGTACTAAGAAATTCGTGGTCTCGCCGGTTAAACGATCGTTTCGTCTGGTGGTTTGATACGTCGGATCGGAATGGATCGACGTATCAGGAGAGCGACGTGTCGAGAGGGGGTCGAGGGGATGACATGGTTTGTTATATTCCCCGCGAAGGAATACCAACCGTGACAGTTTAGTGAAAACGTAAGCGTGGATGGCACACGGGTGTCCCGCATCCTGCTGTATAATACGATGACGTGGCCAGTCAACGTCGTTACCATACATATATGTGTATACGGTATACGACGAAATCCGGTCGAGATCTGCCGCTGTAGCGTCGGGTCGCCCGACCACCGGCAGCTGGCACAGACAAATTTCGAGTCGAAAACGGATAGCGTTGGGTCCGGGCACCTGATCCCGGACGCTGGCGCATCCATCTGTGCCATCGGCCAGCGCGTTGCTAGACCGATCCCGGAAGGTGTAGACGAAAGCCTGCAACGCGTTTTGTGCGCTAACACGGAGGATGAATCGTTCCCGAACTGTACACCGCACGCATGCTGAGAGATAATGGCTTTCTAATTGCTCCCCACAGAGGAGAGCTTCGGTGCTCTCCGGCAACATCGTATAATGTATATATGGAGCTGGGAGGGTGCCTCCCGCTCGTTTCGCACTCGGGTTTCAAGGATAAAACAAAAACAAAAGGTAAAATAAAAGAATCCCGAGGAATAAGAGGAAAAAGGATTGGCCGGCAGGCAGTTCAAAGGGACTTTGTGGCGGCGTACGAGCGCTCCGCTACTCTTCTTTGTTTCTTGGCCTCCTCTCGCTCTGTTCTTCGCTCTGCACGCCACGCTTCTCTTATCCTCGGTGCCCGGCTAAGTGAAACCAAAGGGGAGGCCGCAACGAGACCGCCAACTTTTGCCGTTAATTTCTTTTTACGCTGCTTTTTTTTCTTTGAATTTTTCACTTATCATCGACGACGGCGGGGACGCTGCGAAGATCGTAGAGCTAAAGTGAAAAAAGCTTTGGGGCTAGGTGGCGTTTTAATGAAGTTGATTTTGTCACTTGGAAGGGCTGATACTTGGGATTTCGTTGGCTTATCGCATGAGCATAATATATTCACATATTACTGGAAAGCTTTGAATTACGACCTTATATGCTTAATAATGTCTACACAAAAGCATCGCTTATTAAATGAAAGTTTGGCCACAGTAGTGTAACGAGAGACGCTTGTCAAGTCGTCGTTTTTTTGATCAAATAAGTGGAAAAAAACAGTACCTGTCTCGCAGAGAATACCGCGAGTACACGTTTCGTTCAATTTCTTTTTTCACTCGCATTAGCTTCGAGCTGAAGAAGAGTATCCATTTTCCGAGGGTGGCTGTTCAGGCTATCCCGGGAGCGACATCGTAAGCCGCCTCCGAGCTTCCATACAATTTCTTTTCTCCATCTCGTTCACTCTCTCCACAGAGCCCTCTCGCTCTTATGTATACGAGAGAATAAAAAATAAAGTAGAGGGATAAAATATGCAGACGCGAGACCGTAGGAACCTCCTGAGGGATACACCTGACGCGCTCAGGATAGACGGCCACCTTCTTTGCCACTGTGCTTCCCGCTGCATACGCTATGCTCCCCTGTTACGTTACTTACGTATACCATACGCTGTACGGCGCCGTACGTGGCACAAAACCAGAAGAAGCAACGTCCCTTCGGGATAAACTCCGACCGCTCCATAACTCATTCTAAATACTCGTATGCTAATAACATCCACGCACGCATGGCGCGACTGAGCGTAACGGAAATTTACTATTCCTCTGGCGACGGGCTCACAGCTAACAGCTCCTGCACTCCCCAGGTCCCCGGGTGCGCAACCCTTCCGTCATCCTTTTTTTATTACGAGGCATAAAAATCTGCAGGGAGACGCCCGAGCGTCGCACTCGGCACCGTTCCGTTCTATCCTTCCTCTCGCTGTCCCGCATTAGCTGCGCATTAGGCAACACGGAATTTATGCAACGACGGGATAAGGTATCCCTTCGACCCTTTTGGTCTCCATTGTCATTCCTTCGACATCGGAGGGAGATATATTATTGCCATTATTAAACCCGTTTATCGAGACGTCTTGTACAAAGTGTCGACAAAAATACTCACGCGGTGACCCACATTGAGAGAGATTTTAGGTTGAATATCACTGAATTTCCATTAGATTACGCTATCGGAAACCTCGAATACGAAACAATTGCCTGTCGACGGGATTCCATTGGACACGTATAATCCTGGCCCGTGGCTGTACGCGGAGACCCGATGATTATAGCGTCGAGCCATTAATGCACTGCATTCACCCCGCTGTATCGCTTCGGTTAGTCCGTTAATCAAATTCACGATAACGCAAATTGAACATGGTGTGGCCTGCGGCCAGGTAAAATCTGGAAACCCCGGAAACGTCAAAGTATCAAGAAAATTATCAGGGAAAAGCCCGGGAATCTTTTTCATTGGTCAGGCAAAATGAGACACTGATTGATTGCTTTCTTTTGCCATTATCCTCTCAAATCCCAGTCGGGGCAAAGTGATAAATTCGTCAGGACAAGTCAGAGAAACGTCCGGGAATATTTTGCACTGATTTCCGTGGCGATTATGTTGAGATAATTTTTACACCGGTCCAGCCTTATCCCAACGTAATAATTGCGTGGAAACATCGATCGACTTTGTCGATGATTTTTTTTCCATTTTACCAACGACAGGCCAAATTGTTTTTTTTTTCTACTCTGTTATCGCCGAGTTGTTACTTTACCACGTGCTCGGTATCCCCTTTCACTTCGTCCTTCGGTATTAGCTTCGCATTATGCACCGTGGAATTTATGCAGCGGCAGGGACCTCTCTCACCCCCGTTCGATTCACGTTAATGCGAGTCCTGGCTGTGCATAACCCCGTTGTCTAAATCGCGAGCGCCCCGCCATCGTTGCACCTCATGCGCCCAACGTCCCACCCCTGCCGCTGCATAGTTGTCTCTGGGATCTCCATTGGTTACGTTAGTCCGTCAATCAATCTGGCAATAACGAAAATTGAAATAATCTTTGCGCTGGACGGGAGGGACTATCAGTTAAATTCATTCGTCACGGGGCTTCGCATTCATGTGTGGTACGCGCCGGTTGCCGCTAGCGTTTCGTCGGCCTGACCGTGAATAATTTTGACGAGGATACATATAGACGAGGAGAAGGGTTTGGGGGTGAAAGGGTAGACACGCCGCGAGGGTCGGGGACCGGCAAAGGGCGAAGGACTCTGTCATCTCTATCTGTTGCTTTCCATCATTCTTTCTCATCCGGAAAGGGTGGTATCAAATAGATACGTATATTTCGAGGGGGAAAATTAAACTTTAAAAGATCCTCTATTTGTTTGGGGGGATCAAAGCTGACGTTTAAATTTTTATTTTCAAGCCTGAAAAGCCTGCAAATGAATTTTGCACGTCGACAACTTAAATTCTGGTCGGACGTTTCGATTTCTTGGAACGTACTCAGGAAATTTGAAACCGATGTTAAAACTCGTTGGATTGAGTGGTAACGGTTTTGAACGTTCGGAAAATTGAAAATGTCATGTTCTTTTTTTTAGAATTTATTGTTATAAAATACTGGATCTCGAAAGTTTTACTGCAGGCTCCATTTAAGGGAGTTGCGAGTTTACAATACGTTTTTCACTGGAAAAGCCCAGCTACGCGTAAAGAGACAAACAAAAGAGTAAAAGCAACGAACTCTTATCTCGAGGGCCGTGAATTTATGGTCGGTATCCGCCTTTCGTAATTCACCTGCTCCACATTCGTTCCCGTACATAGAGTAACCAGTAAAAGTACCGTGGCTACAAGCGTGAGTTTTGCAAAGAGGGCCAGAAGGTGGGTGCAGGGTTGGGGAGTAGAGAGAGAGAGAGAGAGAGAGAGGCTAAATCACGGGGCCTCTCGACGCGAGGCCGGAGCCAGCAGTTCGCTGCTTTCCGACAGTTTTTTTCCTCGTTAAAACGAGTTCGGTCCGCGGATTATTTTTCTACCCGAGGATTTCTTCTTATTTTTTTTTTATTTTTTTTTTTTCGTTTATTTCTTTCTCACTCCTCTCGTTTCCTCTGACTGTCGGTCGTTCGTTCTACTTATATTTTCGCTATTTTTTTTACGCTTCTTTCTTTCTTCCTTCTCATGCCACTTGGATGCACGGTTTACGTAGGTATAGTGTAAACGAAAGAGCTTTTCTCGAGTGAATACGCCCGGGTTTCGAGTGCCGAAGCAACTCTCGGCTGAGCGAACGAAGCTCGGAATTGCAACGACGGGAAAGGAGATCGAAGCATTTTCGTCGTCTCGAGCCCTACCCGGATGGGCGATTCGCTGAGACATCCGCGACGTTTCACGTACAGTAGAACCTCTCGAAATTTAACATTGTGGCCAATCCCATAGATTTTTTATTGCATCATTTACGAATCGCTACTCATCTGTTACAAAAAACTAACGAGAATTCGGCAAAATCGGCATCGTCATAGATGAGAGTAAACATTCCATTCTCAGACCATTATTTTATTTTATTTTTCTAACGCATGCATGTATTTAATATGTATGTTCGAATAAAAATATCTCCTTATATACAAAGTAAATCGACGTTTCTCAATTCGAAGGCACTTCGAAGAATTGTACGTGTTCCATGTATGGAGAACCATGCATCAAAGGATTAAAATGAGCTTCCACCGTTGGTCCCAAAGGTATAAGTTATGCAAGCCGCGACTTTATCCCTCCCGTCCCTCCTTTCTACTCGTCGATTCTTCTCTTCCCTTTCTTTTGCCGTAAACTGCAATCAGTTCCGCAAAAGTTCACCATCCGTACGTAGATATATCGAGGACTCGGCGAAATCAATGCGAAGAAACTTTCGTCAACGTCTCCGGACGTCTCGGCTCGCATCGTTCGTATACCGTATACACGATTCCTATAGATCCGTCAAGCGAAGAAAATAATCAGCCGTTCGAGCGGGAACGGCAGAAGCGTTCGTCGGGACATGAAAGTCAGTCGGGGTTGTTGGTCATAAAATATTCAGAAGCGCCCGTACATAGGATCGAAGAAACGAGACACAACAGAACTGTCGACGGTGATAGAGAGAGGGGGTGCGAGAGGGGGGGGGGGGGGAAGAGAGAGAGAGGGCGTGTTTGGGTCGCGGCGCAAGGGTTTCACGATTCCAGTTCTACGGCGGTCAAGTAAAACCCCAGCGCGTGGCTGACTCTCGTCTCGTGTCTCTCGGCCGTATATACCGGACGTACGTCAAATTACCAGTGAGTCGAACGCGCGGCACATTGAATAAAAAAACGTACGCAGAGAAGAGAAGAAATCGTTACCCTTTAATGCATATGCGGGCCCTTCGTCCTTTGTGCCTTTTGAGGATTTCTCTTTGCCCGCTCGGTATTCGTCCGCGTGTATGATAATGCTCGACCAGCAGCGTGCGTGCCTCGTGAACGAAGAAGACCGAAACAAAACAAAACCAAAAAAAAAGAAGAAAAAAAAAGAAAAAAGGGACACTGGTAACAGTGGGACGACCGGACGTACACACGCGTGCCGTACGTATACACCGTGGCCACGTTGTAAAATGAGAAAGAACGATGGAGCGAAAGCACGAGTTAAAAGAGCCTTCCAGCGGTGTCTTTTGAAAGGGGTTGGTGGGAGTCTGGGGAAAAATAGTAGGGAGGTAAAAGACAGCGGTGAAGTGTGGTGGACATGTGGCGATGTTGGGGTAGGCGGAAGGCGAAGGGACGACGAATGCCTAGCGTAGGTACATGGGGAGCACACCTAGGTGGGTAGGACGGCAGAGTAAGCAACCCCCTGGACAGTACATATACCGGTAGCAGGAACGAACGGGCGTGCGCGTTCTCCTTTCCAACGACAGACAAGAAGCCAGAAGTATAGCCCCGTCCAAGCACCACCGGGCACACTGTGACATCCAGCGAAGAGCAGCTCGCGCGCCCCTCATTCCGTATTCCATTTCACTCTCGCATTCTCTTTTGCCTCTCTACCGGGAGACATGTAACACATACGCGCCCATACTTATCATCCATTGTCTGCTTTTCCCATAGTGTGTAAGGGAGCTGTTACTCCCTCGTCCCGGTCCGCGTGCCCGTCCACGGACCACTGCCTAATTATCCGATGAGGGACCGGCCCAACTCGTCGCCCGGAGTGTCGTCCAGTCGGGAGGGTTTTTCGTCTTTTTTTTTTTTACAACTCACACACGGTCCATCCCCTAATTGACACGGTCCACGATATTCAAATGAGAATGGCACCGAAGAAAAAAGCTTCTTGACTCAACCCTTTTAGTGGGTATTTGCGGGATTATAATTACGGATCGAATATGAAATAGCATCCATCGTAATCCCTGCCGCGTAAGTTGTCGTTTATGCTGGTTCGACCGAGAGATTAATCGTTTCATCCGAATCGTCAGGAAATTGGCTATATCCCGTTGATTCGTTATACATTGATAGCAATGAGAAGAAAGTTAAAACTGGGTCTTTTTAAATACACTTTAAACCATGCTCCGAGTCATATTCTTTGAAGGAATATTAAATGTTTCGTCTCAGTACTTTCGTTGACAAGTCGAATAATCGTCATTTATTTATCGTCGAATGAACGGTTGGATGAACGGATAGATGGGCTTATTCCGCACTTGTGGCTACCGTGATGACGGGGCTGTACGAAATGACGCGTTGGATCCACTTAAAAAAAAGAAAAAAAATTGCACGTGCCTCGCATCTCTTTCATTAATCCCTTTTTCTCCCCCCATCGCCTCGAACCTTCGGCGAACGAATTTAAGAAGCAAAAGGGGTTGATCCGGTTTCCCGAGCGCGCGGCAGAGGGATCGTCTTTCGCTGTCCCGTCGCCTAGACCGACAGCGTGAATACACGCGTGCACGTATTCACGAGAACAAACGACCCTGGGGCCGGGGAGGCTTCTTTCGAATGAGGGCCTCTCTCCGCCGCTTTGCAAAGGGTACATGGGTGTAGGATAGCAGCGGCCAGAACTCACTATAAAAACGACAACGACGACGAATTGTTCCATCGGTGGTAACGTTTTCATTCTTCTCGGTTTCGGGGAGCTCTGTAACCCTCATCTCTTTTTTAACCTTACACACACAAAACGCTTAGCCCTTCACACTAAATTCTCATCCCTCGCCACACCCCGATAAAAGCTTCAGTGCCCAATGTGTTGTTTTTTTTACCTTTCACTTCGCACGGGAGCCGTTTGAGCGTTTTATTTATCAGTGTCGATGGCGAGCGGGCTCGGTATTTTAGGTATTTTTTACCAGTATTGTCGGATTGCTGCTTCAAGATTGAAATCCGTTCCAAGTATACTTGTGAATTAGATTTATACATGTAAGAAACAGTTCTTATCCCCAGACGTCCACAATTCAGTTCGTTATTAAATTGACAATTATTTCGCTAAAAATGAACTAAGTTACAAAAAAAAAAATTAGGTTTTTGAAAAATCAAACATTTCCCCAAGGTGACTCGTGATTCTGACGAGGTCGTAGAATGTATCGCACTGAAACCAAGGACCGCAAGGCCTCGAGCAGAGACGTATGCAGATATAGCAGGGAATTAATTGCGGATGGACAGTTAATTCCTGACGGGAATCGATCGTTATCTTGGCCCTGATGTGCAGTCTGGCGCGAAATAAAAATGCGATGAAAAAAAAAGAATGGAGAGCCGTCGACGAGTCCAGTCGAGCACACAGAGCAAGTTTATTCCGGTCGTGCGCTGAAATCACAGAGAGACGAACGATGAACGTCGATTCGAATGCCACTGGCACGTGACGTTTCGTCGATCCTATGGCATCGGGCTCTCTGGTACGTCGCCCTGGATTCGAATTAATCCCGATGAAGAGTGTGATGTTTAAAGAGTCTAGGTATATAGACGAGCCAACGTCAGAGGTAATCGGTGCTAATTGCTCTTCCCGATCGCGATATCGACAGACGCCGCGTCAGCGATGAAAAAAAACTTTGTCATCTAAAAATAAATGTTCACAAAAAAAGTTTTTTTTTCGAGTTATCGGTTTCGTCGTCAAAGTCCACGCTGTTTCAGAATTGTTTACGAAACGCTTCGATAACTTATCAGATAACAAACCTGCGTACCCGGTCCAGGTTCGAGTGAATTAGACGAATGACTCACTGCGTAAACGGTTCAACGAAGAATACGGATACGGATCGAAGAATAGAGTTACGCAAAAACGTTTAAAAACGATAAGAGTTATCACAGCGCGGCTCGTATCAAAGGCGATCAATTCGGTACCGGAACGTCACGGAGTTGATACTTCTCGGAATTCGAATAACGCTGAGCGAGTGGCAAACTGGTTTGATGGAAACGTTGACTTTTTGATTGCACGGGAGAGAAAGAAGGAAAAAATCGATTCGTTCGAGGCAGATGTGAGAGACATTCGACTTCCACCGTGGCGAGAAACTCCGTGAGAGACGCCGAGGGTCCGGAAAACAATCTCATCTGGACGCTGAAGTCTGACGCCGTTAACGGCTCGGAGGGGAAGCTCGGCGAGCACTGTTCAAATAACGCTATATATCTCTTTGGTATATAAGACTCATATAGCTCGGCGGAGCGAAAGCGAAAATTTGACGTCTTGATAGCGTCCCCCGGGATCGCTGACACATAACGAGACTGGAGATTAATAAAGAGCCAGTAATGAATCCACAGACTACAGCAAAATCCACAACGACACTCGCGCGTCCAGCGCCAACTCCATTCCAGAGGAACATCTTAAAAACTTGAGTAATAAAATCAATAAGTGCTCCCTTTTGAAAATGCATTTCGGAGATGCCTAGAAACTTTTTCTTTACATTTTGCCCTTAAAGGCCAAATGAACTGGACGAAGAATTGTCGAAATCTATAAGCGGCTTTGCACCTATGATGTTGTTCAACTTTAATTTCTCTACACTTCATTTCAACGTAGGTTCCGATTTTTTTACAATATGGGTAGCATGAATAATCTTTCAATTGTTGCAGAGAGTGTTAGAAGCCATAGTACGAGAAATAATTTCAATCGATGCACGAAACTGCTTGACTCGCCGGAAGTCGAAAGTCGCTGTTGAGGATTTCTTTCCACGGTGATCTTGGACCGTGAAAGGATATTGCGAATCGGGAGGCGGTGGATTGCCCCCGGGCGATTGCTCGCTCGACTCCGTACTCTACCCGACACACATCCCCTGTTTTTCTCTCTCTCAGAATCCAACTTCTATTCGTACTTATATATATTATTTGAACAGAGGTCGAGTTTCTCCCCTGTCGAAGCGCGTCGACCGTTCGGCCGTTTAACGGTCCTATGACTCCACTGGTCCGTCATGCCCGTCGCCGTTCTTGGTCCTCGTCCTAGATGAAATCCTTCCTGGCATACCGTGCCGCGCGATGACGCCTCTTCCGTAAGAACGACGAAGCCCCCTCGTGCGTGCGTTTCCGTCAGAGATTGTATATGTGCCACGCCCGGGTTACCAGAACCCCACTTCGCGTTCCCGGAACCTTGCGGCATCCTCGGCAAAAGCGGTAGCGGAGACGAGGTTTCACCGTTTTTATTACACACCTGGCGATCCCGGATTTCGGGTCATGTAGGGTGAAAAATAGTGGATGGAAAAAAAACGGAGAACAGGCAACGAAGTGCGAGGGGAATAAACGTGACGGAACGGTTTTTGATTTTCCGACTCTGGCACACGTTGTGCAGGCTCGATTAACCACGACGGCAGAGCTCACACTTTACACACACATACACTAACGCCCAGATTTTCCAATAAAGTAGACTTCCAATAACGCTCTCTGTTCACTCGCTTCGTGAGTGCTGCGAATTTTGGCTCGACGTTTCTGTATTTCTGTTCTTTCCACGATTGTTATATCGAGGATTTTATGTGGAAGCTCAAAAAATTATTTATAATGCACATTATAATTTTTGTTGGCTAAGGGGATTTTATGGTAAAACTAAAAATTGAAAGAATGGTAAAAGACGTTTGTACATTTAACAAACATTTCTTCTCCGAAGACACCCACAATTGTTTTCTTGTTATAATATTACATTTTTAAATTTTTTTATTAAAAGTACGCGTACTCGCAGATAGATGAATAAAAAAAGCGTGAATAAGAGTTTCTGAGAAAGTACACTATTTTTTGTATTTAATTTCACCGAAACATATTCCAACTTTAGCGGAGATTGCACGAAGATATTCGGAAGATCGGAACTCGCTGTAGCCCATCCTTAAATGTTTTTAACGTCAGATGAAGAAAAAGAAAAAGGACCCGAGATCCGCGCGGTCCGTGAACGGCATAGAAACGCCCGGATCCATTGTCCAAAGTGGCGACGACACTTTTCCGGCGTAACACGCCGGTAGAAATTGTTCCTCGGATCGGGAAGCCTTTTCTTTCGCGTATTGCGCGCAAGGAAGGAAGATTAAAAAGGTGAAAAAAACCATAGGCGAGGCGAAATGAACGAGAAGAGCGGAAGAAAATGGAAAGACGGGAGTGGGACCGAATGGAGGGCGGTGGTTGCGGGAACGAAGTCGCACGGTCGCTGGGTGCTTTCTGTGGACACAATGAGAGTGTCACACTTTTTCTTTCGCGCAGAACGGAGAGGGAGAGAAAAGAGAAGATCGGAAAACCGACGCTACGAGTCGGCGGTACACAACTCGTTACAGCTCTCGTTCTTTCTTTCTCCGTAGGAGATTTCTTACGAAGCTTTTCAAGGATAGAAGGAATCCGACCGATTCCGACTTGGTGCTGAAACTTTTATCTGTATCGCGAGATATCGTCTGTACGTCCTCGACCGAGTGAACACGAGAGTGTGAGTGTGGAATTGAAGTTACAAAAAAAAGAAAAGAAAAAAAGCAGTTGAGTCAAGAATGCGGTGTACCGTCAAAGAATTTTCGTTCTCGTGATTTCTCCAAGCGAGCTGAGCGAGAGACCGAGGAAACTGCGCGCGACAAATTCAAGTCAATACACACGGCTATTACACCAGCGAAGCGACACGAGGCTCTGTGTTTCATACACGTGCGCGTTGCGGACTCGCCGGCACGGCAACACAAAGACTCTTGACGTGGAAAATTAATTTTCCTCCGTTGAACAGGGTGAACAGAGAAACAGCGATATAGAAACGAAACGGCATATAGAGTCGGTCTCTATACTTCGCGTACATACCATACTCGAATATTTAACGTGAAATTCTCCACTTAACCATCACGCCCGAGCTGCACTTGACACGCGTGATAGGTGTTCCGTTCGCTCGAGCTGAAACGGTTCTCCGCTGATGCTTTCACATGTATGTGTGCGTGACACACGTTTCGTTATTGTAGACGTTCACACAATGCTGCTCCACACGGTATATGTAACAGTAAAAAATTATTTCATTGTTTTGACCTATGGTGAAAAAGTTTTCAAATGACCCCATTTTGGTACCTATTGCTGCCCCGAAAAGAAGGTTTCTGATGAAGAAATGTCTTTTTTTACACGAGTCGAGTTACCATGAAAGATGTTTCGCATCAAATTTGGCAAGAATCCATAAAGCTCTTCAAATTTTATGAAATTGTTATTTTCTTTTTTAATTACCGTAGTAGCTTCAACTCAAGAAACCGTCGTTTTATCGAGCTGAACCATAATAAAATCGAATTATTGATAAATAAATAAAATAATCTGTTTGAGATCTCAATGTCAGGCGGATGTTATTAGTCTAAAGAGTAAAAAAATACGACTGGAAACTTGTCACAGTCGATCGATAGTGACGAAAGGTCCGGTTGTCCATAATGCACCTAATGTGGAGTGCAGTGGCGATCGATAGTGGCCATTGCCCCGAGGATTTGTACCATCGTGCTCGTGTGCCGTAAACCTCGGGGTATCGGGAGAAGAAAGAAGTGAAGGATCAGAGAGCAAGATAGCGGAGCCCGGTATACCGCGAGATCCTAATCGTCGAGAAATCGCGTTTGGTCCCCCTCGATTCGCCGATCACGAATCACGTCTTCTCCTCTCTATAACGCGGGGTGTCTCGCTCGATCGGCCAGCTAAAAGCCAACAACAGCAGCCGCAAGAGTCACGCTTCGCGTTCGGCCTCTTGGCCAGCACTTCTCAGCCCGACCAGCCAACACCAGTGACTCTTGTGTTCGCCAGGAGGTTTTTCTCATCGATAGCCAACGGCAGCTTCTATAGTTCTGCCAAGCTACATATATATAGATACACCTATACATAGCGAATTAACGGGCCTAAGAACGTCACAAAGCCGACTCGCTTAATGAGCGAATTGATCTCTCCTACATCAGGTACGTGGACGGGATTGTCTGTCCAACTTGAATTGAACGTGCAATCTAGCAGAAATTTATTACGAGTGGATCACTCACAGCTCAGTGAGCGGGGTTGATATATATATATATATATATTTTTTTTTTTTATTACCGTTAATGCGTTGATCGGGAATAATCGTACGGAGGGGTCAGGACAACGAGCATATTTCCTAAGGGAATCGCAACGCGTCGACCGTGATCAAGAGTGAGCCGGGCACTTTTATTCAAAAGTGCGACAGGAACGTCGATATATAACTATAGAGCGGATCCGTTGACTGTAATAAAAGAAGAAATAAATCTAGAAAAAAAAAAAAAGAAAAAAACTAC
>JAPYZC010000094.1:0-101854 GCA_030522665.1 Ichneumoninae sp. A BG-2022a
AAAAAAAAAAAACAGCGTGCGAGCAAGAGGAAGAGAGAAAAGATGAGTCGAGAAGAGTATCGATATCACGTCGAAGCCGGTCATCGACAAGAGGGCGATAGCTCGCGCCCGGTCGTCGATGAACAAGAAGAAGCAAAAAGAAGATCAAGAGGAGGAAGAAAATGAGAAAAATAAGAAGGAAGAGCCAAAGGCGATTCTCTCGGTCCTTCGCGCTGAGCGAAGATCCTCCGGCAACGCGGGATTGAGTTATAGCGCCGAGGGGACCATGGCGACGGTAGTCGATCCCCGGGGGCTTCGACGGAAGATAGCTCTTCTCCCGGGCGCCCGTTCTTCTCTCTCCTCTCCTCGCGCATTTCGCGCATAAAGTATCAAACGCAACTAGTCAATAAATTAATATATCACCGGGTATATAGGTTTTGTCCCTGCGGCTGTACAACGAAGTGCACACAAGCCGGAACATCTTTCATCCGTGTACATTGCACGGATGTTAACTCGCTTGTGAAAACGGCTAACAAGATGGGAATCACCGGAGCTCATCGATAATGACTGAACGAAGGGGAGACCGATCGGGGAAGGGAGACCCCGGATGAGTATGAATTTCAGACGAGGGTCTCGGCCGATATCCTTATTAAGACGTAGGCATCGATGATCGAGGGAATGTATTCCGGGGAAAATATCAACGACGAAAAAAAAGAAGCGGGACATCGGGAGGAAGGAATATGGTTTCGTGCGGTGCTTGTCGATGAGACGAGGAAGGGGGAGGATGGTCGTTAAACCTGAAAATTTACATGATCCATAAAGAAGCGGGACGAAACGTTGAGACAAAAAATTGTTCATCCGTACGGGCTAGTCGTTCGTAGATACGCTCATGGATTTCGTTAAAGGATTATTAGTATTCGTCGTCCGCCGAATTTACTAGCATAGTTGGCCTGTAACTTGTCCGGATAAACGAGGGTCGTCGGATGTTCGCGATGCTCTCGCGAACAGGTTTGCCTCCGCGTTCGGAATGAATGAGGAAAATTGCTTGAAATAATTGTCACGAGGATATACGATGATCTCGAAAGTTAATCCATTGGATGGAATTGTAAACAAATCGTAGATTCAGCAGCTCTGCAAAGAGAAATCGGTGAAAGGACCGTAAAGTACCCCCGGGATTTTGTAACTCGTAATTTAAAAAGAAAAAATTACAAATAATTAAATTTATCTGTATAAACGGAGTTCCGAGTGATCTTCGGCCTGGTCGTTTCGTCGTTTAATTGCGAAGTTATGCGCCAAAGCTCGCCAGAGTGGCACGCATTCGGCGAGTGTATCGAACGATGTAAACGAGGTAGAGTCGTAGATCTTGCCATAAGCGCGAGAGCGAGACAACCCCCTGCCGATCGTGCGTAGGCTCTGGACTCTCCCGGCTGCTCGGTAACACGTGTAAACCGCTCGCGAAGTATTGTGCGCAGTGGCTCGGTGGTCCGCGGCAACCGAGCTCGGGCTTCGCACCTGTCGTAAAGGTGACGAATAACTAGACGATAAAACTAGCCAAGCACCTCACAAATTATCATTCAATCCTCTCGACCGAGAAACGTCGCCGTTGACAAACAAAAAATAATCGTTCACTCGGCTATTCGCGTGGGAGGACAATTAATTGCTTAATGAAGACGATCCTTGAAAGTTTAATCGCTATTCTCGATCGAGCACCGTGGAGAAGAGAGAAACGGTCTGCTCGGGATGGGAAGCGAACGAATTCGAAGAAATCGATTTCGCCATCCACGCGAGAGATGCATCGTTAAGAACAACCGTGAGGCTCTCTTGGTGTATAAAAAAAATAATTGAGAAAAAAAAAAACGAACGACGGGAAACGAGCCGAGCAGATTCGAATGCAAATTCAACGACGCTCAGCCGGGTTTCGTACAAATGCTAAGTGGACCGAGTGTGTCTTAATTATAGTAATTGGTTAATTGTTCGACTATCTGATTCGAGAGGCAGAGAGAATCGGAGGGAGAAACAGAACGGTGAAATTCCGGATCGTGTACACACGTGCGGTCGTGCTGATTTCTTTATTTCTTCTTGCTCTGTCTCCCTCTCTCATGGTCTTCTTGCTCAGAGATTTATATCCCCTCTCTCATGTTGTCCCGGTGAACGAGACAATGAGTCGCGAACTGGTTAAGTAGATCCGGATCGCTATAATTAGCTCTCCCGAGCTCTCTCCTGAATAAACCAAACGCATTAAATGCCAAGCTGTACAAAGCCTTGTTTTAGTTCTATCGTTAAATGTTTATTGTCCATAATTTAGCGAGGCCCGTTTTCATACAAAAATTTTCATTCCACGAGCTCAAAAATTTAGCCATTAGAAAATGTTTGCCATAGAATGGAATAAACTTTATACACTGACCTAAAATTGCCAATTTGCTTCGCGTTAGAAAGAGATGGAGGAATTATGTCCAGGGTTTTTGTTTTAAAACGCTTTTTTTATTACTTTTTTTAATCAGTGCAGAAAACAACCTGAACTATATTCCACGAAACGAAAACGTATAGGCATATTTTTGGCCCCAGTGGTATTATATAGTTCGATCGTAAAATCGTAGTTGTTCGAAGCGCCAACGTGGCTACCGAACTGTCATTTAATTTGATTTAGAGTTGGCTAAGGATTATTAATTACCGCATTGCCCCCTCGGTCTTTCTCCTTTGACTCGAAGCCTCCTCGGGCTCCCCGAGGACTCTCTCGTTAAGGTGGTCGAGAGGCGGCCCCGAGGCACCGTTGATGAGTTGGGTTTCTTACGAGCGATGCAACTCTGTTCGCCGTATATATACGACGGCACCTACGAGAGAGAGCATGCGGGCCGAAGGTATTTTCTGCACACTCGTCCTCTTCGTACGTAACCCGCCTCTATCTCGGCCTCTGTACAAGCTTTGTACTACTGCTGTATACCGTGCTGCATAGCTCATTCACCGGCAAGTTCAATAATAAATCACTCATGAAAAAAAAAAAAAAAAACACGAGAATACACATAAACATCATCAAATACCGACAATTTTTCAAGCAGAAATATGCGGGGAATTAATATAATGGATACATGGTATTTCTAGCATACAAAATTCCATCCCATATACTATTATTTTGGCAGGACAGTTTTCGTCGAAATATGAAATGGATTTCTAAGTGAATGCGCAGTATGGACATTTTTTTCTTTTATTAAATAACTGTACGTTTTGTTTTCGCAATGACTAATTCAAAACGAGAACGTATGAAGATTATTTCCGAAAGAGAGAAAATTGGTAGCCGTGAGGGGCCAATCACTGTAGCGTTTGCCCCGAAGCGCGAGGACCGACAGGCTGTACTTTGCGAATTGACCTCCGACCTCGTCTCTGAGAGACCTCACAGACGCTCGAAACGCGCGCACCCTCCGCGTGTCCCTCCCGAGGTTCTTCCCCGTCGCGGGGTTAAAGGATACATTTTTCTTCTCTCGAAACATCCGCACGGCGAAATAAAGATCTTGTCCTACATCGTCGAATACAAGATGTCGGGGGGAAGGGGGTGAAGAAAAAACGGTGTGAACGCGCAACACGCGTCGTAACGTTGTTTCATTCCGCGACACGCTCGTTTCTCCCGATAACCCCGGATCTCATTGTCCCCTCGTACTACGAGGGACCTTATATATACCGCCCGTTCAACTCCTTCGTTTGTTCGCAATGTCGCCCGCCCACCACTCCAAGGAATTCGATGTTACAAGAATCCCCGCGAAGGTGGAGGAAGATAGAAAACACGAAAAAAAATAAAAATAAAAATAAAGAACATAAAAGTGTCGTTGCTGCAAGGAAGATACCGCGGGCGATCCAGGCTCGAAAAATGTTACGCGGCAGTAGCTCGAACATCAATTCCTGTGGAATTGAATTAAATGGCACCAATTAATTGATTGCGCTATAGGCTGATTTATTTTGTTATTTATTTATTTATTTACTTATTTATTTATTTGTTTATTTATTTTAGGAAAAAGGAAGATTAAGGATAATTACCCCCCGACAGAAACGAGAGGAATCCCTTTCATCCTACGCTCTTGCCAGCTGCTGGGCGATCCATGTTCAGGCGGTATCACTATAGAGTGCAACGTCGAAGCTGAGCTGTGTGGCTGCTCGGTTAATGGCCATCGGGACAAATGGTCCCACACCGGGAACACTTAATTATTGCCGTGGTTATTGCTCCTCGTTACTCACACCTCTTAGAGCAGAATCGAATTTATCGCGAGCGAACGAAACTCGGTAGCGTATATGCAATATACCGTGCAACTCGTTCCTCTTTTTTTTTTTTATTCTGGTATTTTCTTCCCTCGATATTTCTTCCGATTTTTCCCTCCGCACGCTTTATTCCCACTGGGATCTCTCGGCCATGAGAAGTAGTTAATTAAATCAATATTTCACGCCGGTATCCACTTATGGAATACGATCGACCGCACGTGAGCTCGAGCCTAGATAAACATATCGGATTACCGTGCAGAGGATCGTAGCTAATGCGCATCTTCCGTGCCGATGACGCAATGAAGCAGTGCGAGGTCGAACTCGGGATCCCGCCATCTGCAGGACTAATATGATTCATCTGCATCACCTCTGTTTGTACACCCATTAACATCCAGTAGTTTTCTCTTCACATTTTTTTTGCATCGGGTACGATCAAAGAAAAAAAAATTGTCCAGCGATATTCGAACAACGGGACAAATACGAAGGAAACAAGATTTTTCTTCGGATGATCCGGATTGCCCCCACTCCCTCAGGACTGCTATGAAACTCCTCCTGTGTGGCCTCCGCTAAGAGATTGTCGTCCACCTGTTGTCGTTTAATAGTACCTCCGTTGAATTTACGATAAACGCGTTTATCGTACTAATCATAGAGAAACCAGCTCGTATATCGCAATCAAATATGAGTAATAAAAAAACGGAGTAATCTCTCGGGAGGACATGCGTATATGTGTATTTTTATTTGCGCCGTAAAACGCGTAATCTCTACACAGCAGCGAAGATATATTTCGTTCCCTCGTCGAATTGCCCACGATCGCCTAATGCACTTAACTTTTTGTCCATTTCTTCTCCCCGGTGTTTCGAGTCCGTGGAGTCGTAAATGCGGCCGATCCTCTCTCGTCTTCATCGCGAATGCGACACGAACTCATCCGTATCAAAGCACGTTATTTTCTTCGCAATAATGTTGCCTATCGAGAAACAATCTTGTCCATTGAAACGTCGTAATGCCTTACACATTGTGATACTTTTTATTCTTATTTTATTTTATTTTTTGTCAAGGTAGAATAAAATTAAGACTGTAAGCCGAGTCATCCGAGATCCACGCGAGCGGGATGTAAACGGATATAAGGGTGTCCGGCGCTCGAGGAAAAGAAAAGAAGAAACAACGCGTCTCCCGACTCTTCCGGCTTTTGCAGGCCCGCTGCTCCTGGCAGTTGGGATTTTATCGCGCGAGATGAAGTTCCTAGTCTCGTCACCTTCCCTCGCTCTCGCCCGAGTGTTTTATCATCGTCCCGAGAAAGTGTAACTCGTCGTAACCAACGACCAGGAGAATCGTCGGGAAGGATCGTATTTCTGGTCGCACCAGACCGTTCACCGGAGAACATTCTGTCTATCTCTTCGTTTTTTTTTCACGTGTCCGAGTGCACTGAAAAAAAATTGAGCAAAATGCGCTATCACGCGAAATCAATGTCGGCGAGCTGACGAGGAGTGTGAATGCCCTTCGGGATCGGCCAATTAGCAGGACGACTTGATCAACGACATGGCAATTTTATTTCAAAGTACAAGCGCGCACCTGCCGAAGACATGCGGTGAAAACGGACAGTGACGAGGCGATGGTGTTACCACCGATGCCCGGCTCTCTCACAGCTTCGTTACAGATATTGAGAACCTCTGATGGTGCATGAGGAAGGATTAAAAATAAGAAAAAAAAATAAATGAGGAGAAAATATGAACGTGCGGTATAGTGTTGATTTACCGTGAGCGCCGTGAGGGTCTCTTGCCTTTCCATGCGCACCCTCCTCGCTTTCGCCATCTCGAGTACTTAACCGACCGCCGAGATTTACAATTCATATCATGAGGAAGCATGAAAAATGGATACGCAGAAGTGCGGCGAATCCGTCTGCAATATTTTGCCTCCCTGTCACATTTCTTTCGACGAACTCATTTGTGCATTTGACGAACTTTATTTGACCGCGATGATTTAGATTATTTTTTTGATCGTTTTTTTCAATTTCCCCTTTTTAATTGAAATACTGTAAAATAACCATAAATTCCATTAATCGTCGAAAATCCGTACGAGAAGATGGTTATTAAAACACGGTATTAAAATAGATCGCGATCTCGTTGTCGTACAACTCGGCAGGATGGTTTTACATACCGTAGCGCAAACTGTCCGGCGATCGCCCCGAAGGCAAAGCCTACCGAGCCTAATATGGAAGCGGCTCTCATTTGGCACGCTCCGCGGCAATTTACAGCTGAAATGAATTTATGGAAAGCCCCGCCAGAGGATCGCGCTGGGCCATAAAGCGCCCATCCGCCTGTATAAGCGTCAGCCTTGTACACACTCCCGATACAATATACACCGTGTGTATGTTCTAGCGTACTTGTGCGCGAAGCCGCTCGCGACGAAACTATAAATTTTATCTGTTACAGGCTCGCCGGGGCAGTGTCTTCCGACGCTAAATAGATGTGAGCCCTGCCGACCATTGACATAAACACTCGGCATAAATTCATCCGGCTTTGGAGAACTTGCGGTGGACACGGGCGCGCGCGCTCCGCGTGCGACTCTCTCACGGGAGAATACCGAAAGGCGTATGGGATGAACGCCACGCACAGGAAGTCAGTCTCCTCTTTCTCTCGGGAGAGAACCGACTCGTCATACTCGAGGTCCGAGTCACTCGCTTTCACATACGCGACTCCGAGCACAAAGCGGAACCGTAAAAGGACGACAGTCGGCTGTACGTTAAATAAAGTACTAACTGCTGATGACGAAACAATCATCGATCATGCCAAAAACGCACTCCGCACTGCAGAAGAAATAATCCGTTGATGGAAGATTTTTCTTCCCTCGAGTTTTCTGGACAGCAGGCTGCAGGACACTGGAATATTCTCTGTGCCGTGACGTCGTGCAGCAACCGCACGCTAAGGCTGCACGTAGGCACCGAGAGTGTTAGAAGAAAAGAAGAAATCCATTTCCAAGATACGTTCGGGCGATGCAAAGTCCTGCACGCGGCAGAGTGTCGCGTGCTACATAAATCGGCTCCATTGCGACACACCGAGGACGAGCGCGGGAGATAGCTATCGCCGGTCGTCTTATAAATCAGGCAACCGATCGCACAGCGATATCGATATCTTTCTGCATTGCGCTCTCGGGCTAGTACGGCCGGCAAGCAAAGTTGCACGATGAAACCGATCGATTCGACGCAACTTCCGAGACAAAGTTTGCACCTACTCGGTCAAATTTACCGTGCGGAACTCGATCGATCCTGCTCCGTAAATGTGCATACAGTTATGCACTCGGCGAGTGTGAATTATTGAGTTCGGGGCGTCAATCTCGTATGCTGTGGATCTACACTCGATACTGGGCGGGCAACTGTGAATGGGTTTTTAAAATGATTTTTCGATCGAGAAAACATTAAGAGTCTAATATAAGAAGCTGCTTAACGCAGGGGCACCTTTTACTTCGTAATGCGGGAGATTGGCTTCGAGGAGGCGAGGCAAAGGCGAGATGCGCATCGTCATCGTGAATTTTCTTCGATTCCTCCCCCTTCGCGGTGAGGGACCGAGGCGGCCGATCGGATGCCGCTCGCGGGTACGAGTGAAGTTTTCTCTCGCGTGGGAGCGAGACGAACGACAGAATGGGAGGAGGTCGAAAAACGAATGTGAGAAAGAGAATAAAAGAAAGATTCGAAGGCGCAACGGTAACTCATCTCGCACGGCAAACGAGCTGAAAGCTCTCCGCGGGTAATTAATTGTGCTCACGCTTAGCCGGGGCCGCGAGAGCGCGGCTGTAAATTAATATGACAGAAACTGCCCGCGCCCGCGCTCTCTCGGCTCGCACCGCGCACCGTCCGGTGCAACCGAGTGTGGGCACCGCAAGTCCTCGGGGCTCGGTTCTCGAGTTCATGCGAAAGTTTTCCCGTGTAAGAAAAATTAACGTCCTTAGAGACACTCGTTACACATGTACGGTCGTACGAGAACATTTTGATGGCTTTCGTCCAAATTTTATATCCGAGGAGACTACTTAAAAACAATGTTTAAAATGCTCCGCTGCAATGGAATGAAGAATTAATGACAAATGCGAAAAAAAAATCGGCAGTCCATAAGACGCGTATGGATCATATATGCGACAGTTGCTAAAAGAACTTTCTCTTTTTCTTGTTCGCAGGTAGCAGGGAAGCAGCTTTCACGTATGCGATAAGCTCGGCCGGTGTGACGTACGCGATTACCGCAGCTTGCAGTCGGGGTAACATCACAGCCTGTGGCTGCGAGCCTGCTGTACGGTAAGATTTATTGTTTTATTAATTACACTCCGATAATTAAAAGCCAATAATAAAATATTGGTAATTCTCACTATCGACTGCGGATCTTATTCTTAATCGGCAATTATTTTTGCAGAACGAGAAAGGAGTTGCCGCCGAACGGTTGGGAGTGGGGTGGCTGCAGCGCCGACGTAACTTACGGAATGAGGTGAAGCAAAATTCAAATTAATTCGTCCCGTCTAACGAGACGATCGTCTCGTAGTGTCCTTAATTAATTATGAATTCCCGATGTTCATACAGATTCGCGCGTAGGTTTCTGGACGCGAGGGAGGTCGAGGGTGACGCGCGAAGTCTCATGAATCTTCACAACAACAAGGCTGGAAGAAAGGTGAGAAATCATGCCCGCGGACAGTCATATACATATATACATAAATCTATGTATATGTGTATATATTAACATTAAACGGTCAAAGCAGAGCCGCTCGTAATCCAGCCGATACGCTTAATTGAATAGCCGCTGTCAGCGATCGGCTAACTCAATTAATCCGACCGGTCGAACAGAGTCCAAACAAATTAATCAACCCGCGCCGGAATATCGCTCGCAATCGGTAAACTCGAGTATTTGCCATTTTATTTTGTATAGAAGACACAAATACACGTGTACGTGGGTAGGCGATACTGTGTATCTGCAATACGTTGTACTACCTGTAGCAGGTACCGATACGTTGCTTTATGCGAACTCGGGGCCAGCGCATGCATGTCTATGGGCATTAATAACGATTCGTTACGCTCGTGCCGATTTCCTCGAATTATGCTGTAAATCGATCCCCCGTCGACGTCGGGGTAATAACAGGTAACGGGATAGGTAACGTCGCGGACAGGCCGAGCCCACGGGTGGATATCTATCTCTCTATCGAGATCGGTTACAACTTGTACTGCTTGTAAATACGGGTGCGAGAGAGCGTGTGCGCCTCCATCGCCGGGGCACTCTCCGTACGTAAAGTATAGGTTTCACGATTAAATGCGAAATGTCCCGGCTATTCCGGCCTCCGCACTGTGCGCACCGTGTATATCTATTATACATATTGCCTTCTGCACGATCGAATCGAGAATAACGAAAAATTCGTGGCTTGTCCGATAGCAGATACGCGAAGCTGAGAATTAATCGACAGTTGGTCACGTTGTAAATAAAATCATTTCTTCTTTAGTCGCACACATGACTAACTTTTGGAGTACCCGCTCAAAATAATTGTCAGAATAATTTTTAGTTGAACGAAAAAAAAAGTAACTTTAATCGGCGATTTCCGGCTTCGTTGAGTAACTCGAGTTAACGAGGCACTTGGAATCAATAACGAGACGTCTATATGCCGGATAATAGGCTTCGGGCAAACTTGTGGGATATTATCTCTCACTCATGAACGATTCCCTGGACGGAACGACGCTGTTTACCGATAACTGATTTATTGGCCAATAAAGCCAAGCCAATCACCCCTCGCAGACTATGTCGCGTTCGAGAGAGTTTTGTCCGCGAGAGAGGGTGGATGCCACGGATCATTGTCCTTCCGTCGAAAGGGCGCATGAAAGTTCGCTAGGTACCTGCAAGGAAGTAACGACCTCGTAATACCAGCAAGTCATTTATAATAATATCTTTGAGAACATTCGCACAATAATGTTAATAAACGGTTCAATTAGCGGGATCCTCACCTTAAGGGAGGAGTGGCTGAAAGTGTCAGGTTAATTGGATTCCCATGGACCTTATTGAATAAATTCTATAGAAAGGCCGCAAGCCCTGTCGGCATGAAAGCGCATTTGAGGTGACTCCTTTTATTTAACGCGAAAAATTGATACAAAACGGTCCATCTTACCCCGGGCTTCTGCTTTGTATATGCACATTAAACCGAATGGCTTGCGGCCCGGGCTCGTGTATCCGACAAATATATTTCTTTAAGATCTTCGAAGAGAGAGGAAGAGAATTTGTTTTTTTTTCTCGCACTGACAAATTTTACGACCCTCCTTATTACGAACGTACGAGAATCGAGAGCAGCAATTCGACAGAGACATTGACGCGCTCTCATTGTCGGTATTTTACCTTTGCTTGGACCGGGCAGAAGGTTCGCCATCGAGAGACTCACCGGGACCGGTGCAACCTGGATCTCTTCCTCTCGTTCTCTCTACTTCTGCAATGCTCGTTTCTTCTTAAATTTTTTTTATTAATTTTTTTTTCTTCTTATTTCCTTTCGCGTTTGCGGCGCCGAGTCACGATTTACGAGAACTCGAGAGTTACTCCCGTCGTCCGACGAAGATTTACATAAGACGCATACACGATCGAGTCTCTCATGCTTACTTTTTAATTTCTTTTTCTTTGTGCATCCCAACGGTATATGTATATATGTATATATTTATGTTTGTATAGGGAAATTGGGTATGCGCAGGTGAACTAGTGTACTCGAGTTTCGACGTTGTCTCACTGCGGTATCCTTTTTTTTAACGACATATATCAATTTTTTTTATCTCGTTTTTCAGATAGTAAAGGCCCTGTTGCAAACCGAATGCAAGTGCCACGGTGTTTCCGGTTCCTGCACTGTGAGAACGTGCTGGAGAACTTTGCCGAGCTTTCGACAGATCGGCGATGCACTCATGAAGAAATATTACCGAGCCCGACCGGTTATGGCTATAACGCCACCGCCACCACCCACGATTCAGGTATACAGTGTACAAAAACACATTCGTCAGAGTACTTTTACAAGCTTCTCGCTATGTAATTTTACTCGCGTTGAACCCTGGGACAAAAAAATAAAAGCACTCGAGGTGCAATCGAGTTGCGTAAACGTTACTCGATACGAGTTTAAACCGCAATGACCTAATCTAATAACTGACTATCAAATCTGCACTATTTTTTAGTATTATTATTTTTTTTTCAAAAAATAGGCCACGGATTTCCTAACTCACTCGTCCTCTATGGAGATTGTACCGATTCTGGGCAACGACGCAAAGTCTCAGGGTTCGCCTCTGGACTTCTCGAATTCGCGGAGCGACCGAAGACCCCTGAAGAAATCGGTTAAACAGCGAAGGCCTCATCTGGTTCTGAAGAGAACAAAAGTGAGCGGTGGTCCGGGAATGAGTCAGAAGAGGATTCCCAAGAGAAGCGAGCTCGTTTTTCTCGAGGCATCGCCGAATTACTGCGAGCCCGATCTCGCGCAGGGCAGTCTTGGCACGCAGGGTCGATCGTGCAATCGGACGAGTAAAGGTGAGCTTCGAATGAAATTTAAAAAAAATATCTTCTCTCGACTACCGTCATATATAACAAAAAAATTGTCAATGAATATTTTCTTTAAGTTTCGTTGATAAATGCAGGTACGGACGGCTGTGACCTGATGTGCTGCGGACGAGGCTACAACACTCATCAATTCACGAGAACCTGGCAGTGCAGATGCAAGTTTCACTGGTGCTGTAGGGTCCACTGCGACACGTGCACCGAGCGCACTGAGGAATACACGTGCAAATAATGGAATTCCCCGCGATTAATGTGATCGGTACCAGAATGATCGCGAGACTATTTAAAAACCGAACCCTGCCCGCCGAAGGAGTACCTGGAGCGTCGAATTGGGCATAACTCGAGGTACCTCCGGCGTAGTGGTGAGGAAAAAGGCGTTTGGCAGGAAAGGATTAAACGGACATCTCAGTGGTAGTCCCGTTACGTGAGACGCAAGAAATATTTTTAAAAATATTGTTTCTACATTTTCGATTAATATCGATTGCGTTGCAACGGTTTGTGCAAACATTTTTTCAACTATTATTCTGAACGGGCTAGAACCGCTGGAACATCAATTAACTATTGTAACTCGATGTACGACCTATGGCTATGTACTTTAAAGAGAATGACGTGGCGCACTTGAACCGTGACCGTAGAATTAACATGACACTAGGGTGTACAATAATAGCGATACGACTTTCGACGAATGATTTGAAATTATACATACTATATATAAATAGATATATATAAATTGGATAGCACATAAGATTTATAGATATTAATATTTACAAGAGCGAGAAAAATTTAGGTTTAAGTTAATTCTCAGTATCTCGTTTTGTTAGAATTACCAAGTAAATTATTATTTATTTAAAAAGAAATTTAAAAAATAAAGACAACGCCGATAAATTATACTCGTATATATGTACTAAGCGAAATGTATTTTTCTCTCTTCTTCGTCGCAAACCAATAAACAGTATCTTATACATTTGTATTTTTTATGAAAGTTTTGGTTGCATGCTTTGATGCCAGAAATGTCGAAAACAAAAGATCGGATTATTGGTCGACCAGTCGTGGAAACTTTTCGCTCATAAAATTTCAGGTAGCCAGTGGGGTTGACCAGTTGATCGGAAAAATATTCAACAAATCCGCTGATGAGTTAATGCGTCGACAAATTGCCGATCCCTCCTCCACGCATCGAAGATTACAGGTCAGCTCTACTATAAAAGGACACTCCTCGCAAACGAAAGCTATCACTCTTGCGAAAAACCTCCTGAAGCGAAGAACCAAGAAGCGAAGGGAACTCCGAAATCAAGGACCTCCGACTTTTATTTGTAAGTATCGGAACTTTGAAAATAAGCCATCACAATATTTTGCTGAGTTTTTTAATTCTTGAAAAATATTCTGCTTATCAATTTACTTTGTCGTAAAATTGTTTTCAACATAACAATATTCAAATCGTAATCACGTGAATAGTAGTTACATTGGGAATGTTATTAATTACCAATTATTATTATTTGTAGGAAACTTGTGGACACTACAATTCATCAGGAAATGCCGCACGCTCGTCCCAGGCAACATCCACTCGACCCGGTGAGACTGCAATCGCCAGTCTACATTAGAGACGGACCGCTGCGAATGATTCAATATCCTTGCCCCTGCGGCCACGAGCTGTGCGTCCAGCCAGTGTTGGTCAACAATCATCACATCCGAGCGATACAAAGTGCTCAAGAAGGAAGAATAAATAATGTTCACCACCCCACCGCCAATCAGGAAAACATGCAAAATCTACAATTTTTCATGAACGTAAATCATTTCGCCCCGGAAAATTACGTCCATCAGGAGCCTCTGAGGCTTCAGTATCCTATGTACCCGGAGGTACAACCGCGAGAATATCGCAGACAAAGTCGCAGAAGAACGAAAAGAAATCTGTCACATATTGGCTTCGACTCCGACAGCGAGCACGACCTCGATCGCTAACAGGTCGTCTGGTCGCTGCCGAGCCCTACTGTAAATATTATATTCGCGCGAGAAATTTTACGAATGCCTTTGGCTTGTGTTTAATACCATTATTGTTTACAGTCAGTCTATTATTCTAATGATAAAAGTTCGTACAAAATATAATAAGTGTATATAAAATATTTTAAAAAAATATATGTATATAGTTGATGATATCGATACTGAATCAGATAACTTCCTTCACCTGGTATAATTGGCGATAGAACGGAGCAACGGCGGCAGAAAGTTTACATACTCGCGAGTAGCTTGGTAGCTTCTTGCTTAGCTTCGAGGTCGTCGTCGTTCTTCGCCGCGAATTCCGCGGCCATCTTCAAGTACTTCACAGCGTCTTCCTTTTTCTTCAATTTCAAGCAAGTCTTGCCGAGCATGAGAAGATTGTGACTGTAAAAATTCGGATCAGTTCGCTCGGCCCTTTCGAAGAATTCCAGAGCCTCCTCGAACGCCGCACTCGGTGGCTCGCCGAATATCACCGCGGCGATCTTCCTCTGGTACCAGGCGAGGTCGGACACCTGATAACACCAGTTGCCGAGCATGTACAGAGTCGTTGCGTCCTCGGGATTTAAATCAGACGCTCTCTGAAAAAAGAAAAAATCGTCCTAGACTTGCTACTTTATCTTCACGACAAGTCCGATATTTCGATGATTACCAGCATGTGTTTTTTCACGTTGTAGAGCTCACGGATCCGTGCTTTTTTGCCCTCGTATGAACTCTTTGCATCCAGGAGAACGGCGAACCACTTGTGAACAGCATAGTGGTCCTCTTTTATTTCCAAGGCTTTCACAGCTAGATCGTATGCCTCGAAGATCATTTTTTTAGCTTCAACGTCGCTCGCCGTTTTGGACATGTTGTACAGAGCACGGCTTAATCGCCACAATATTTCTACATCTTTGTTGTCCTTGAAAAAAACAAGTGAGAAACAGCAGTTATTTATATTTTTCTTGTTTCAAGGATATCTTAATTTTTATCTGCCCTGTATTGTGCCCCATTGTTATGGAGTGCTGATCACTGTGTAGATAAAATATGAAGAGATGTTATAGAATGTATTAACAATTTTCATAGTTACTCTATAATTTTGCAGCAACTCGTAGATCTGTTTATATTCGCCCTGCTCGAACAAGGCATCGGCCTTGGCAATGAGAACTTCCTTGGCTGTGATGGCTGTGTCATTGGAGTGTTTCTTCAAGCTCAGTAGTGCAAAGGAAGTAAAGGATGCTCCACTGGGAAGTTTTCTTTGCAAGGAGCTGCTCATCCAGACCTAAGAAAATTCCTCTATAGTTAGTATGTAGCTAAACATTATTTAGTTGGCCATGAGGGTGGAAGAAGTGTAAAACACGGCTTGTTGCTTGTTCCGTTATTCAAATACGATTTAAACAATGGAAAAACATCGCCAGAATATATACATCTTTACTGTTTACTAAGCCCTTATGGAGTCTAGACATTTTTGATATAAAAAATCCTCTTACCGTACGCACTGCATTGACAATCTGCTGAGCCGCAACTCTCTGAAAAATTCTCGCCGTTCCGACTAAGCGGTAGACTTTCTGTACGATCATTTTGATCCAAAGTTCGTATCGCGTCGATGAAAGTTACGAGAAACAAGTGCAGTTTGAAAAATTATATTTACTGAAAACTCCTTCGCAAGAAGTAATATGCCCGTACCAGTCGCGAAGTGTCATATGCTTATCGTCCGAAGCCGTTGAATTAAGGGGTGGCTCACTCAAATGGTACTGAAGTAATGAAGACGATTCTAAATATTACACGTCAACTGGAGCACTTTGCCCGGAGGATCAGCTGTACGGCTACAATGACAGGAGTGAAATTTAACGCGACCTTGAGACGCACGTGGTTCTCAACCCCCATTGGTCGGTGCAACGGTTTATTCACCCGCTCGGCCGGCTAGCAGACGAAAACAATGCGTGAATAATATGTTTAACTAATCTTTGAGATTACTTGTGTTAAAAAAATGCGTTGGTCGGTGCCGAAGCCGGTGTGGCTCGCGAGTGCAGCTGCCTCGATGATCGGAGGCGCTTTCGTGATAAAGTAATGTTTAACTCGCGAATAATATTTCAACAAAGCACTACAAAATTCACCTAACCTCAAATTCATAACCTTCTCGAAAAGCTTCCACTCTCTCTCTTATCGAGAAAATAATAAAATTGGTGTTTAAATTACTTCGTTTTTATGTTTTTTTCTAAGGAATCGAATGAGCGGCGAACTTTATGCGGGCAAAGAAAAATTAACCGACAAAGTTGTTATCGTCACCGGTGCGAACACGGGTATCGGCAAGGAAGTCGCCCTGGCGATGGCACAACGGGAAGCCAAAGTCGTCATGGCTTGCCGTGACTTGTTCAAATGCGAAACTGTACAGAAATGGCATTGAAATTATTTTTTTTTACTGCTTGAAAAAAAATGTTATCTTTGTAATTCGTATTTTTTAAAATATCTGTGTAAACTTTGCAGACTCGCAGGGAGATAGTACTTTCTACGAGAAACAAGTATGTTTACTGCAGACTATGTGATTTAGCGTCGCTGGCAAGTATTCGGAAATTCGCAGAGACTTTTAAGAAAGGTATAAGTTACCCGTAGAACTTCAAATTTAGCCTTTAATTAATGAAAGATCTTATTGTTTACAGAGCACTCGAGACTGGACATTCTGGTGAACAATGCGGGTGTTATGCGGTGTCCCAAAAGCGTCACCGAGGATGGAATAGAGACTCAGCTGGGTGTTAATCATATGGGACACTTTTTACTCACAAATTTACTGCTGGACACGCTGAAAGCTTCGGCTCCTTCGAGAATCGTTAATGTATCAAGTACCGCTCATCTACGCGGTAAAATAAAAACCACGGATCTCAATAGCGCAGAAAGCTACGACCCTGCAGAAGCTTATTCGCAAAGTAAACTGGCAAACGTTCTTTTCACAAGAGAATTGGCAAAAAAATTAAAAGGTCTGCACTTTACGATCCATAATTAGTATAGCAGATATTTAATTAACAGTGAAATTTGTTATAATCTGCAATTTTTTATGCAGGAACAGGAGTTACGGTAAACGCCGTTCATCCGGGTATCGTCGACACTGAGATCACTCGACACATGTCCTTTTTCAACAGTACCTTGAGCACTATATTCATAAAACCCTTCTTTTGGATATTTATAAAAACACCAATGTATGGCGCCCAGACTGTGCTCTACGCGGCTTTGGATACCAAGCTGAAAGATAAGACTGGCTTATATTTCAGGTGAGCACTAACAGTATCACTGAATGTATCTAAATTTACGGCCTAATATTGTTTGTTTTTTACTTTTCAGCGACGGTAAAGAGGCGGATGTATCTGAAGAAGCTAAAAACGATCAGACAGCAAAGTGGCTGTGGATGACGAGCGAAAAATGGACCAAGTTAAATGCAAGTTGATGCGAATGATCCAATGGTATGTAGAGGAGTTGAAAACATCTTCGGTATAAATAAACGAAATTCTGTACAAAAAAAACCGAAATGTATTTGAAACCGCATTCGCCGCGCGAGAATTCGCGTACGGAGATCGACACGAATTCTCGCACACGAAAGATCGATGGGAAGAATGGAATGCCACAGTTTTAAGATTCTTCGTCGATTGTCTCGCGTCCCAATTGAATTGGATGAGCTTCGGCCTGGGTCGCTCGCATGTACGGTTGGACGAGTGCCATCGACTTAGCGTAAAGCTCTGCGACTATCGAGTCGGGAGGGGGAGAAGGGTTCATCAACGGTTCCTTTACCTCACAATCGCTGAAACGAAAAATTACGATATTTCCGTTGAATTTAAGTGGAATTAATTAATGCAGAGCTAATTATTTAATTTTTGTTTAAATATATTTGATCACCTCAAATACTTTCCAGTCGTTTTGTCCAATGCTTTTGTCACTGCCGCGTAAACGCTGGTCTGAGCTCCCTGAATCGGATTCTTCAGCAACAACCACATCCACGGATACATCGCTAGTTTGATCATGAATCCGTGCTCGATCGGAGAACTTCTCATGTGCCGAGTTCCTCGGACCAGACCCGGATTAACCGCGTTGCAGGTAACTTTCGTTCCTAATTGACGAGCGCAACAAAAATGCAGTTTTCTTTTTTTGGGTCCTAAATAATTTGCGTTAGGGGAATACTGAATAATACGTTTTTGGGCTAATCGTTCGTTTCTCACCTTTTAAATAGTCGCTCAGCGCAACGGTCATCAGAACCAAAGCCAATTTACTCTGGCCGAAAGCTTCACGGGCGGTAAAATTGTTCTCCAAGTTCAAGTCCTCCAAGTGTATCGTGCTCGCGCAATGCGCTTGAGCAGTAACATTTATTATTCTTCCCTGTTTAGCGGCTTCCAATTTTGGCAGGAGAAGTTGCGTCAGTAAGAAATGGCCTGGGATACAAAATATTCTCTTACAATTAATTCTGCTATCTATTGCAATTGGACCTTTTTATTCGTTGTTGATAAATCTGCTTTGCATTTACCAAGGTAATTGGTAACGAAATGCAGCTCGAAGCCTTCGTCGGTCTTTTCGTACGGGTGAAAAGCTATACCCGCGTTGTTCACCAGAATATCGATCTCGTTTACTTCTACATAGGTGAAAAATTTGTTTTAGAATATCGCTAGAAGAAACATATTATAAATTATCGATCCTTCGGTAATTCGAAGCTTTAGTTATTCACTCTAACATTCTGTTCACGACTTCCGGTTTACGTTCGTCAATAAATCCTCGGCGACGAATACAAATTACGCTTACGAAACTTACCCAATTTGTCAGCAAAGTCGCGGACGCTTTTCAACGATGACAGATCCATGATCTTAACTTGAGCCTTGCCACCCGGAAGTGCATTTATCTCATCGGCAACTTTGGTGCCCGCAATGACGTCCCTGACTGCCAGGATCATGTGGCCACCTCTTCGCGCCAATTCGACAGCAATCTCCCTGCCGATACCGCTCGTTGCTCCGGTGATGACGACGATCTTGTCATCGATGCGATCGTCGCTGGGACACATCGGTCCAGCCATGTAGGATCTAAACATTTTGCATCTTCAGCCCCGATGAAAAATTCAACATTTTGTAAATTCGAGCGTGCACATGCAGAAAAACGGATCTTCAGAATACCTGATGGCTCCGAGTATTCCGATGATCAAACCGATCACATAAGGCCACCAGGAGTCCAGCATTGGACTAAACTGATCGACGACCTTCTTGAATTCCACAACTTGATCCATTTTTTTCCACCCAGATGAACACAAACTCAACGAGGCAATTGAAATCTGCTGACGCGTTTTCGCTAGAATCCCGTGTCGCTCGCGGGAGCGTCAATATGTTAACGCTACCGTGTCCCGACTGGTTCTACCGAGCTCAGAGATGGAATATATTTGAGGGGAGGAAATGCTATTAATGGATCTAGATTGATGATAATTTGAAAAGGGGCCGGATGCGATGGTTCCCAATGCGTTTGGCTATGAGAGATTAGAGAAAAAAAACGCTTGGCACACGGAAGGTATCAACGTTTACGAAGTGTCAATGTTCTTCTTTTTTTCATAACACTATACGATCGCATCTCGGCGAATCGCTTGTTTCAAAACAATACTGTTTAAAAGTGCTCTGCCTTTTTTCAGACTCAAAATAAAATCTTGAAAATATAGCATATGGGAGGGATTCAGGATTTTCGAAATCCACTTCTATATGTTATGAAAGCTGAAATCTCGAGAATATAGCGTATGGGAGTGATTTCGAATTTTCGAAATCCACTTCTATATGCTACGAAAGCCGAAATCTAGAGAACGTATATAGCGTATGGGAGTGATTTCGAATTTTCGAAATCACTCCCATACGCTACGAAAGCCGAAATCTAGAGAAGCGTATGGGAGTGATTTCGAATTTTCTATATGCTACTTCTATATGCTACGAAAGCCGAAAACTCGAAAATATAGCGTATGGGAGTGATTTCGGATTTTTAATCGAAGCTATTTTGCAGCTCATATGTAAAGGCGCCTTTATTATTGCTTTATGTCGGCGACCGCGGGAACGTAGTTGACGGACGTGAAGTTCGGTATTCGATAACCTCATCCCGTAGTTTCATTGTACGAAGTAGATGAATTTTGTCCAACAAAATTGTACTTATCGGTTTATTCTTAACCGTTTTCGTTTTCTAGTGCGCTGAACCCTTTAGTCATGTGATCAAGATTGTCATTTCGTTTTTCGCCGCGAACAGACCGGCAAGTGTTCATCGTAAGGAAACAAGAATTAAATGCGGATCGCCTCCAGCGATATCTGCCCGCAAAACTGAATGAGCAACGATTGTTTTTCGCAAAATGGCACGTTATTTATCGAGAGTCGCCGGTGTTCTTGCCCTCGCCGACAGCAAAAAAGTCACCGAACGCAAGGTAATGTCATAACTTCCTCTCTGTTCACTGAAATTCTGTATTTTAACTCTACCGTTATATTTATTTTTCCCTTGATTCACCTTTTTTTCTACTCTGTCTCTTTCGTTGTTCTCAGACCTTTCTGCAGGACATGCTGGACATTTACTCAGACGAAGAATATGTTGAAGCGATCAACGCTGCGTCAGATACAAAATTCGACGGTCCTACTTCATGGAACGAAATAATGCTCAGTATTCATCGAGTTATTCTATCGGTACGTAAATGTTTTCTGCTCGTATTCATAGTTTAAAAAAAATGTATTTCCACATTTTTTACACCCATGAATGCTTAATTGATGTACAGGAAGCGGAGAAACCTCCGAGCAAGGCTCAGAGAACCAACACAGTAGCTCACTTACGGAGCAGCTGTAGTACCGTGATGACAAAAACTGTTAGCCTTGCCACCAGTACGAGGACGATGTCTCTGTGCTGTGCCGATCTCATGGCCATGATCTTTCAGATACTGGGAAAACAAATTTACGAATGTTTTCATGCCGCTTATGTAAACATTCTTGTCAATCACGTTCTCATGGACAAGCGTTACAGGATGGAAATTAATGGAGAACAGTGGAGCAAGATATTAACGCTGAGCATAAAAATTTATGAAGACAGCTCTGATTATTTTAAGAGCGTAGTTCTCAACACTGCCAGAATGGCTGTACAGTACGGATGTTTGCAGTCCCATCTACTGCTCGAGATCAAGAAAATCCTGCCTTTCTTAGGTACTACTGTGAATTCATCTTCTAACGGCTATGTGACCCAAAATCGGTGTCAATCGAACGATTCTTTGAATCAATGTAACTTTGAAACACTTTCAGAACAGATCTTCAAGGACACCAAAACGAACAAGGGAATGATGCTGAAACCGGTGTACGAACTGACGCACGCGGTGTGTCAGCAAATGGGCACGGAAAGTCGAATAGCGTTGTGCGAGCTGAGTGAAAAATGCTTGCCTCTCATAGTACCCTTGGAGGGATGTCCCGAGAAATACGACATGATGTTGCTCTTCGTACAGATTCATCATCCCAGCGGTGTGGACGCTAACGACGACGCGGCTTACGCTTGTGACTGGGATTTGTGGAAAAGCATTCTCAGAGGAATACACGCGAATATCGTCAGAGATATAAAGTTGGAGAAACTTTCTCCGTGTTTATTAAAACTCGCTTGTGAAGGTAATAACTTTTTTTAAACCAATTTCGATTGATGTTCGCGTTGTGTGGAGCACTTTTTTAATTGCTGAAATTAATCAGTTTACAGACAAATAATGCGGGATTCGTCGTACGTGAAGGAGGAATTTCCGAGCAGAGCCGACGAGGATTACACTCAACCGACCAAGCGTCGGCGTTTGTCGATGGCAATTCGAAAGCCGATCGACATGCTGACGGACGCTGATCTCGAAAATACATGGTCGTCTGTTCAGATACTCACAGTCTTACTGAGAAAATATCCTGACTGCTTGAAATCGAGCGATTACCTTGAATTCTTGAGGAGTGTGACGGAATTCGTCACAGCGTCGCTGAACAATGAAAATATGATGGATAGTTTGTGCGAACTTTGCACCGTGCTCGTCAGCGTTGAGAAGGAATACATCCCCGAAATCGAAAAAACCGAAAGCATCGGAGTTTGTTGGGAAAAGATATGGGACACTATGCTACGGTAAATTTGGCAAACAACGTGGATTAAAATATTTAAAAGTAATGAAAATTCTAACGTATAAAAATGTATGTTGCAGAGCTCTGAGTATGAATCAGAATGTGGAACTGGGCCACCGCCTCCTGCAGTCGATAATCGAGTATCGCAACGTTTTGAATCCGACTGCTTTCCTGCGCCTCTATCTGACAAAGGCCATAAAATGGTCATCCCCCAGCGTCGAAACGTTGCTGAATTTTTGCAAGCACGTGCCAATGCCTTCCGAACTTTCCAACGCCGGTGGTACATCCGCAAAACCCGAAGCATCTGTAAGAGAATCGCTTGTTCGTTGGACCCTGGAACTTCCGTCTTCAAAATTATCAACGCAGATACCCTCGGTACCTCTGGCAAACTTGCTCACCTGTCTCACGATAAAATCTTGTCACAAGCGAGAATTTCGTGAGGCTGAGAATTTTCACGATTCACCGATTCGACGAAAGATCGCAGGAGTGAAAGCTCTCGAACGCGATCTGTTCGACGACCACCATGCGAAGATACTCAACGATATCGAGAAATGCCACTTGGCGCTGCAATTCCGCCGGAATCTCTTCGACGAGCCAGATGAACCGAAAACGACCGAGACGAAACTTCGGACCGTCTGTGTTCCGGCAATTTTGGAGACGCTGGTCTGCTTACTGACCGACTCCCTGAGTAACGGCTCCTCGGAGGAGGACATCGGTATCTCCATTAAAAAAATCACAGTCGTGGCAAAATTTTTGTCGAATTACGCAGAATTTAACGTCCGAGCTGACAACCAAATATCAAAGCTCGTAAATTTATTCACTCAAAGTTTCAAAAAGATGACTGCATCCCTGCTAACGATGAGTACTGTAAAATGCCCTTATCTGGTGCCCATCGTTCAAGCCCTTGAGGTCCTGTACAGCACGCGATATCACTGGAAAGTTGCGGATATGATCGTCGAACTATCGTCCATAGATTTTATCGCATTTATTTACGAACTCATACCCGACGACAGCGAAGATCCCGTCAACGACGAAAATTCCCAGATCTTCGGCGCCCACCCGCGAAAGTTCATGAATCGAAAAGGGTCGGGATCGTCTGCCGGACTGTCAGACTCCGACCGAGTTAAAAATTCCGCTCACAAAGTTCTCACGTATTACTGCTGCGCCTGGATCGGCGAGGATATTTCCATCTCGCAGACTAGAGTCTTGAAGAACATGATGAAGATCGATATCTACGAGGCAACAAGCACCGAGAATCTTCGACGAGCCTTGACTATTCTCAAAGCTTTCGGATCGTCGGAGAAACAGCTGTCGACCAGCGACGATTGTCTCGATATTTCTACGACATTCCTGAAGCAACTCTACACCTCGCGAAGAAAAGACGAAACAGCTGTACGTGGTGTATTAAACGTTTTGCCCCACTTCGTCAAAGCGGCTCTGCAACTTCGTCGCAGCGTCGACGATATCTTGACGATCTTGTGCAAGATCCATAAACAACTTATCGACGAAATTCCAATTTTCGGGCCACTCGTTCAAGCTGACTTTGTCAAGTGCTTGACGGAAATCATTCGTCTCAATCCACAGCTGAAATGGCAACTTCGCAGTTCCGCCGAAGCTTCACCTATCACCGATGTCATCCTGGGCTACGTTAGTAATCCTTTCTACCTGGTGCGCTTGGAAGTCGTTCGAGCTGTTTACGTCGTATTTTCATCGAGATACATCGAAGTTCCTTGGAAGCTAAAATTCTTCGAGAAAATCGAATCGTCATTGTCGAATTTATTCGTGACCGACGCATTACCCGAAGGTAGCGGGAAAGTGGACGAAACGCTGACGCGAAAAATAACGGCAGTTCACATATTCGCGGCGATAATATGCGCCAGTGAATTTCTCCAGGGTCGAGCCCTGTTCGGTGCTATACAGATGTGCCGCGTGAGACAGGTCGAGACAACGACACTGAAGAAAGCTCTGCTCTCGGTAACGCGGAACGAAGACGAGCAACGAAGATTGGTGGAGATCAATCTGCACTACCTTGTCGCCCGCTGGTTCGAGGGTAACCATACTCTTCAATATTTTCCATGCACACTCGTCGAATGCCAGTCCCAGGAGGATTTCTCGAGAAAGTACATCGAGACTCTGCTGATGATAAAATTGAAGAGACGAGAGTTCGACGACGTGTACATCTTGTGCAACAATCTCGACGTCGAATTCGGGAGAACTATAGAAAGTTCTTTTCCCTCGATAACGGCGCTGCTCCTGTCGATGAAAAACGGCGATGTTTTGGACGAGAGCTACGGCTCACAGATGTACGATCGTCTGCGCTCAAATGCCGGCGAATTCCGCGGACTCAGAAATTTCGACGATTTGCTGGTCGAAAAACTCCCCGGAGTGATAGTCGAACTCGTGAAGAGGATTCACGATCAGGAAGACTTCTGTATGCACTTCGAGCTTCGTGTATTTTTACCGAAATTGAATCCACAGAATATCGACACCGACACTGTGAATCGTTGCTTTCGTTGCCTCGAGGACGATCTTCCGGTCAATGGTGCATCGATCGTCGAGTATATGGTCCGGCGACACCCGAGTTTCTTGCAGAAGGTATTGCTGACCCTTAACTGCAATATCCACGAGGTCAAAGGCACTGACTGCAGACTCACAGCGTTTCATCAGTACGCTTATTTCTACAAAATCGTTATCGAAGAATTATCGAGCCCTTACCTCGATCCGATGGCCCTCTACGTCGTCAGAGACATAACTCACGCTCTTCTCGCTCTGATAAAGGAAGAAACCAAGCCACTTTCCGAAATGGCTTGCACCTACTTTCAATTCTTCCTGAAAAGTTCTCTGCCGGCTCGATCGGCCGAGATAAAGCAAGTTCTGAGCTTCACAGTCTCGTCGCTGGTATCGATTATCAAAGCCGGCAAAGTTTCCGGAGCGATGCCCACACTGCGTTTCTTGATAATCGATCAGAATGTAATACTCGGCGACGCGATAAAAAAACTCGACTCGTTCCCGAACGAGGAGTCCTTCGAGGAGATAAAACAGGTCCACAACGGTTTGAAGTACAAAGCGAACAGTGTCTACAGTCTGGAGGACGAGATCGAGCATTTCTTGAACGCCGTGCACGAGAAGACATTGAGCTGCAGCCTCGCGGGACTTTCGCACGTGAGGAGTCAATTGTCGACAAGAAAAATCGAGTTGCGCGCTATGTACAGTAAACTCGAGAGACTGCGAGGCTTCGCCGAAGATTGCGCCGTGAGCACGCTACACAGGCTGGTCTACAAACTCGTTCAACTAACGAAATCAAGCGACGCCGATGTGTCCCTGGAAGCTGTGAAGTGTCTCGGCGAAATTGGTCCAGCCGACCTCACAACGATGATTCTTCGTCCGGAGAACGGATACCGCCGAGAGAATATTAACGACGAAATTCCGATGCTGACCTTGCAAGTCATAAGTCGATTGGCCGATCATCTTATCGAGAACAACATGGAATTGAAAAGAGCGAGCGCCGATGCTCTCTACGAGGTTCTCGCCACGACTTGGGGACAAAAATTGTTCACGAAACAGTCGCTCGCCGAGGAATTCAGTCGGATCTACGATCACGTTTATCCCTTCGGGACTGCGAAAGCCTCGAGGTCCGAGGGGATCTACATAGATCGAGGAAACTGGGAGCAATGCATAGATCCGACCGTCGATCTATGGATGCCGGCAGGCTACGACTCTTATCCGAAATGGATAATCGATGTAACGTGCAAATTGCTCGATTGCTGCGTAAATTTTTACACGAAGAGCCTGAAGCCTGTTTGCCGATTGAGCGTCGAGTTCTGCGAGGCTCTACTGCCGAGACTTGTGAATTTGATAATTCGAACGGAGGAAAGTCTCGTCGGTGATGTTTCCATCGTCATCAATAGATTTTTCGGATTTATTTTCGCATGCAACAACGAGACGGATCAATCGATGATGACTCCGGATAATTCGATGAAACGAGACGTTGCACGAAGCTACGAGTGTGTGCGCTGCATGCTGAACGTCGTTAATTTCATGAGGATACAGTCGATCGACAACGCTTCGCTGGCACTCGATTATCTGCTCATCGCCAAGGCGGCTCAGTACTGCTCGGCCTACTTCACATCAGTTCTATACGCGGAACTGTGGTGCGAGAGTATTCTCCGGGACTCGGGACTGCTTATGAACAAAGTACCCGGGAGTTGGATGTCGGCGATCGATTGTATATGCGAATCGAAACCGGAATCGGGTAAATTGCTGCAGGATATCGTCAGAGAAGCTTATCTGCACATAGGCGATCCGGACTCTATCTACGGATGCGGATTGTCGCATCTGACCGACTCGTCTTTCAGGACGCAGCACTATATTCATCTCAGGCAGTGGGACAAAGTTATGCTCGCTCAGGACGTTGATATGAGCTGCGGAAGCACAGCCACACGGGGTAAGCGTGTTATTATTAATGATTAATTAATCAGTAAGTTAAGGTTAATGAAATCATTTTTGTTTTACAGGTATGCTGAACGCTCTGCAACAGTCGGGACTCCAATATCTTCTCGGCCGCACGATAAACACGGTGAACAAAGAGGTGGAGAACGTGGACGATTTCATGTACGAAGCTGCTTGGCGTCTCGCCGATTGGAACGTCGTAGAGTCCCATCGAGTCGCCGATTCCATGGCGGATGCTTCGGCGAGTTCGCAGAGTATCAAGAGCGAGGATTACCACGCTTATCATTACCGGGCACTGAAGTGTCTATGCGACGGCGATACAGTGAGCATGAAGACTGCGGTGGACAATGGTCGCGCCAGCATCGTGAAGTCACTGCGTAACATGAGTTTGGGTAAATTATTTTTTGAATATCAACTTAAATGTGAGCTTAAGAAAATTAAGAGATACTAATACGTGACAATTTTTCCAGAATGCAATCAAACAGTTTATCCGATATTGTCAAAATTGCAATTGCTCCGAGAGATCGAAGAATTTGCGACGGCCGGGCCCGATAAGTACGACGCGTTGTTCGACGCGTGGCATCAGCAAGAATTCAACAACACGCACGACTTCCAGTACGTGGAGCCGATTCTGTCGCAGAGACTGGTGATGTGTGGTATGAGAAAATCCGGTAGCACACTGCTAACGATGAGCGATGCCTTGCTCGACACGCACTTGGAAATAGCCGAAATCGCTGAGAAGCAAGGATATTTTCCTATAGCCGCGCGGTCTCTGGCAACACTGACGAAGATGAACGATCTACCCGGCGGAGCGCGAAATCAATTGACCTACCGAGAGGCCCTTTTAGCCTGGAAATGCAACAATCAAGATATCGGCCGTTATCTTCTCAGAAATCTGATTAAAAAACCATATCTGTGTAAGCGCTTGCGCGCCAGCACTCTGCGAGTCTACGGTAACTGGATGGCCGAAACGAAGTCGGAAAATCCTCAGGCGATTATCGAGAAATACTACGAAGAATCGATAAGAACGAGCTGCAGTATAAACAAGCCTTCGTTGAACGACATCAAGAACCAGACCGACGCCCAGGCTGATCTCGCCCAGTTCACCGACGCCAAGTACCAGCAGATAATGGAATTTATGAAATCGCCGCAATACGAGAGTCTCGTGGAATGTTCAAAGTTGCAGAACAACACGCGTAGCGGTAGAGCTACACCGGGCATAGGTACCGATGAGATGAGAGCGATGGTTACCTATCAGAAGCAGATGACCAACGACGCTGCCGAACTCGAGGATATAAAACGAGAGAAGGACATGTATCTTGTTCTGGCGACGCGATCCTATGTGTCAACGCTGCAAAACGACAACAGGCACGATCTCCTGATATTTCGCCTGATATCGTTGTGGCTCGATAACATGTTTTGCAGAGAACTGAACGAGGTTCTAGAAGGAAATCTCCAGAAAATCGCATCTTACAAGTTCATAACGCTGTTGCCCCAACTCGCGCCGCACATGAGCAACGAAGTCAACGTTTTTACATCGAAAATCAACGACCTCATGGAGCGATGCGCCAGGCAACATCCGCATCACACACTGCCGGTATTGCTGGCGTTGAAAAATACGTACAAGGATCAAGAATATCAGCCGGCTGAAAAGGGACCGCAGAAGAAAGGCGAGAAAAAAAAACCGGAAGGGCGTATCGTCGTGGCCGAATCGTTGATACAGAAACTCACTACGTCCACGATTCGTCCGATAATAAAAGAGATGTGCCAATTGTCGAACGCTCTTATCATGCTCGCCTATTACACCGTATCAGACTCGCAGGCCAAAAAAGTCGGCATACCCCACAGCATTCCGAGAACTCAAGCTATAACGAGAGTTCGAAACTTTGAGCACATATGCGTGCCGACGATAACGCTGGACGTGAGGCCAAGCGGAAATTACGAAGATGTAGTCGGCATAAGGGAGTACGGCACGAGCTTCGAGATTCCGGGCGGAGTTTGCGCGCCGAAAAAAGTAATATGCGTCGGTACCGATGGAATACCGAGGAAGCAATTGGTCAAAGGTCGCGACGATCTCAGACAGGACGCGGTTATGCAACAAGTCTGTACGGTCATGAACTCGATGCTGAGAGCGAGCAAGGAAACGAAACGCAGGAAGTTGCACATAAGGACGTACAAGATCGTGCCTCTGTCGCAGAGATCGGGAGTGTTGGAATGGTGCGAGAACACATTACCGATATCGAACGTCCTCTGCGATACCGGTGGGAAACTCGGTCTGCACTCCAAGTATTACCCGGACGATTGGAGCGTACAGAAGTGCAGAGTGAAATTACGCGATGTCGATAAATCATCGGCGGACGTCAAATTGAAGGCATTTCTGGAGTGTTGCAAAAATTTGCATCCCGCGTTTCATCACTTCTTCATGGAGAAGTATCCGTCGGCGGAGACGTGGTTCGAGAGAAGGCTGGCTTACACGCGGAGCGTGGCTACGACCTCGATGGTCGGATACATGCTCGGCCTCGGGGACCGGCACTTCAGCAACATTCTCATCGATCAGACAACGGCCGAAGTTATACACATAGATTTCGGAATAGCCTTCGCCCAAGGCAAGGTTTTGCCGATACCTGAAACAGTGCCGTTCCGTCTGACCCGCGACATGGAAGCGGCGATGGGTATATGCGGGGTCGAGGGTGTGATGCGACGCAGCTGCGAGGAGACCGTGGCTGTGCTGCGCGATAGAAGGAAAACTCTGATAACGCTGCTCGAAGTACTTCTCTACGATCCACTCTTCTCCTGGGCCATAACGCCGGTGAAGTCCGAGGAAAGCTGCGTCGGCTCTCGATACGGTGATCGAACCAGTAACCAGACTGCCGGCGAAACGAGCGTCAAGAAGACGAACAAGATCGCCGAAAGGGCCTTACTGAGAATCGAGCAGAAGCTTCAGGGAACGGAGGACGGCCTGGTATCGAGTATCTCCGGTCAGGTCGAACGACTCATACAGCAAGCACGGGATCCTACCAATCTCTGTCGCTTGTACAGTGGCTGGCAAGCCTATCTGTAGAATCCATTTTTTTTGTTTGTATCCTTTCTGTGATAAACCACGCGTACCTTAGACGGTCGAACGTTTTCCCGCTGGCACGGTCCGACCAATGTGGTTGATTTATCCGGTGAATTATAGACAAGAGTAAATTAGACAATACGCCGCATCTGCCTCAGGCTATTTACTGCAGCTGCAGTGGATAAAACTGTTGGTTTTACACGATTTTATACTCCGAGTAAACAAACTAATTTTTGTTGCGGACGTTTAAAAATGATATATAAGCTTAATAATGTTGATCTTTTGTTTGTCGGTAAAAAATTGATGGTTTAACATTCCTTGTAACTTTAAAATTATCAGGACGATATCGAAAATAGTACGAATAGTATTAGTAGTCGTCAATGGACAAGTACCTACGTTCCGAGTGAGTTTACTCGCGACGTTTTGTTTTCATTATTTAATATTAGAAAACTACCACGCAACGCGCGTTGATGTTTACCAGTGAACACCGTCACAACGGATAGGCAGATTGCCGTCGGTGAAGTCTAATGAAAAACCTCACACATTCAATCGGAGATTACACGATGAAACCTGACTTTGATACTAATGACCTTTGCTCGCATCCGGTAGACAAACCGCGACACTTTGTAAGGGACTTTGAACCTGAGGCGTTAAATGTAGAAGGTCAAAGAGACGGGAAACCAATGTTTATTTTGTTTGTTATTATAATTAACCGTTCACATTATTTATGTAAAGCGATACGTTGTTTTGTCCAAAGACTTTCGTCCATTCATAGTCGTTGATATGTCCTGACTTATACCAAACGAAAGATAAGATAAAGTCATGTTAAGTGACTTAGTCGCGTTTTTTAAATTATTTTTTCCCCAAGTTTTCCGTTATTAATATAAATAAATATGCAAAGCCGAAACACCGTAAGAACTATATCTGTAAAGAAAATATATACGAAAGAGAAAGCCGTATTATAAATAGCAATTGGCTATGACAATGTACGCTCGTGGAATAAAAATTATAGTTTCATACAAACCCTTTCGTTGATCTTGTATCATTTCTCAATTGTCTGATTCTCGAAGGAGGTCTTTATATGCTCGATAGGATTTCTGCTTTTCGATAATATGTCATGGAGTTGTTTTTTTCTTCTTCCGTAGCACACTTATCTGTGTCTTCAGAATAATCGCAGCGATTTTCCGAAAAAATCGTCAGTGTCAGTGCGAAATGAGAACGCCTGACCTGATGCTGGTCCGATGCGTCGATGACGGTTGGTTCGCTGTTCTTAAATTGATAGTAAAGTGCAGCCGAAGTGATAATGGTTCGACAACACCGACTGCGAAATATCAGAAGGGCGTAAGTCGCATAAGAACTATCACCCGAACTGACCTGCGAATATAACTCTGATGATGATTGTGACATCGTCAAACAACAAAAATTCAACGATCTGTACGGTGTACTTTCTTCCTGCGGAAATTGTGCCATAGGGTAGAGCGGGGCAAAATAGGGCAACGGGGCAAAACGTCATTTTCCAATAATTTTTGGATGTCCGAATTCGCCCTATCGGATACATCAGGCTTTTCTGCCCAGTTTCGCCACCTTATCCAATCCAAAAATGATTGAAAAATCTAGTTTTGCACAAAAACCCCGTTTTGCCCCGTTGCCCCATTTTGCCCCGCTCTACCGTATCTGGTAAGCGCCGTCGACGATGGCTATAATATTTTGTGGTATCTGTAATCTCTCGAGTCGCTGGTAATTAACGCTATGCAAGCTTTACCGAACAGAATTGGCGTCTCGAAGACGAACCGTTGTACTATCGGCGGTTAACATTGAGGAATAGGATGGCACCGATGTCGGGGTTATAGCAGTTGACCTTGACAATGTACGCTCCTCGAATAAAAATCACAAGTTTCCGCGTAATAACATTATCTATCCGGCCTTTTTATCGAATGCACACCTCCGGGCATAGCAATTATTTCGTGATTGGCGTCTGTATGCTGTATTCGAGATAAAGATCTCAATGTATTTGCGTCTATTCCCAATCATCTTATGTATGTATTGGAAAGTTCTTCGTTTGTTTGTCTCAATTTTCATTCCCTGATTATTAAAAGTCCTCCAGATGGGACTTCCAAATATGAGATTTTCAAACCGGAAGTGACATCACTTACGTGTTTCGGTATGATGTCACTTCCGGTCGAAAAATGAGATTTCCAAACCGGAAGCCACGCATTTCGGGTAAATTTCCGGAGATCTGAATTTCCGATGTCTAAATTCCTGAGTCCATAGCGATGAGAAGAAAGATTATAGAAGGCTATAAAACGATTATTTATCCTGAAAAAAAGCGTAAACACATCGTGATCGATTTTTTGTAATACGTTAGTTAAGTCTTTCTGTTACTAGAGTCGATATAATAGCCTCATAATGTTTTACGATCGTCCGGTGCGGAGCGAGAACGCATCTCCCGATGCCACACCGATATGTCGATGACGCTCGGTTTCATTATCCCTAATGTGAAAATCCTGCGGAAACAGATGTGTATCTGGCCTTTTTGTAATGCAAAATCACACACATTCGTGAGAAAACCGGTGTTTCTATTCTTGCGATAAAAAAAATTAAATTAATATTATAATGCCCTTGAATGCTGCACCGTGACGGAAAAACACTGCTGGACGTCCGGTAGTTAAAAAAAAAGTACAGTCTCTTAATAATTTTTCCGATATTGTTCGTCAATGTTTTTCCGTAAGAGCAGTCGATTCACCATATTAGTATAACGAGTTTTTTATTTCTGTAATGAAAATAATTGTCTAACAATAAAAATAGACGATTTTGAATCGAAGCTTGACCTCTGAGAGTCCTCCGTAGCTTCTCACAAAATAATATCTCGTGCGTTTGCGAAGATAAAACATTTTTTATTTTCACAAGTTGCCTTAGCGATATTCATGATAAGTATTCCAGTCAGACAATAAATCCCGCTGTAGACAGTCTTTCGATTCTTCGACGTCCCTCACCGTAGGATCCTTTAGTCCCCTCTTACTTCCGAACGAATATCGGCGATCGTATAAGAGGAGCTCGCGTTGCTCAGCGAGAACACATAGCGAGTCTGACTTCGATGACCATGACTGTCCGCAACAATACTCTCGCTCTCACCGGGCTTTGCCTGTGTTTTGCTATTCTCGTCAACGCCGAAGTCGGTGAGTCGTTAAATTCTCTGTCGAATTTTCACTCTCACTAGGCGCACAATTCGTAATTTGGAGTTCCTCTGTTCAGCTTTGTATTCAATCTCGTCCCAACAGTTATTAACATAATTAAAAACTCAACAAAATATCAACAATTTTTACCCATTTCAATATATCAATTTTTTAAAAATTATTAACATCCTCTTGAAATATCAATTAATTCGTTATTCGAAAAATCATAAACTTTTTCAGTTAAAAAAAACCTGTAGTTCAAAAAAAAAGTGTGTACATCGCCATTTTTAGAAGGATATATATTTAGGTCAGGATCAAACGAGTTATGCAAATTTTTGTTGTACAAAGTCAATTCATTCACATTTCCATCAGCCGAATGGAAATTATTATTGTTATTATGGCGCGCTGAAGTTTGTTTGAGCTCCAAGATATTACGTGTATGGATGATTGCGATGTTTCTCTGCGCCTTAAGACATAGCCGGGCGAATTCTTAGCAGTGGCAATATTGTGAAATTTTATTCTACATCCGGTTCTTCAAGAATCCCTGGGAATTCTGATATATTCAAATAATTGATTTCCATTTCTCTAATAAACTGTTACGCTCATTTCAACAAAAATAATTAAGTTTATTGCTAAAGGCTTACAATAATAATAATTTAATTATTCTATTTAAGATGTCTCCTGTCCGGGTCCGAGGCAGTACTATGAAGAAATCGGCTGCACGCCAGTTTTCAAGACTCCCGGGGACAAGTGCCCGCAGCGATACAATTGCGATCATCTGAAGGATCTATCGGCGGACAAGTGTTTCGTGAACGGCCACTCTTATGAAATCGGAGAGATGCTCAAAGACGAGGACAAGAATCCTTGCGACGTAGGCTGTGTCTGCTCGCAAGGTCCTAGAGGGTAAGTTCACCAGACTGTATGCTCGTTAACAATACCCAATGATCTGTTTTGATAACTCCTTGTTTCCCCAAAAAAAGGGCGATCTTCAATTGCGCAATAGTCGATTGCTTCGGTCGGCCAGAACCCGGTTGCTATATGAAGCACAACGCAACCAACTGTTGCCCAGGTCCCCAAGTTTGTCGTGAGTACTGCTTGAAACGTATATTTTTACCGAAAAAATAATTCAAAAGATTTCGTATATCGGAGATTAATTGAATCTAATTTTTCAGTCGAAGAAGGGAAGGAACGTCCGACCTGTCTCGTCGATGGCAAGACTTACAAAGACGGTGACTACTTCGAGCCAGCAGGAGAACCGGGAAAGCACTGTTATTGCGGCGAGGGATACACCGGTATATAAATAAGCTCCGGATAATCGAGGCTTCACTGTACATATGTGTACCTTCGAACGTCTCTATTTGTTTTATTTTTAGGCGAGAACGTCGAACCTTTCTGCGTAACCCCCAAGTCAACCGTGTGCAGAACGATGTTCTATCATGCCACCGATGTTCGTGAAAATTGCGTTCCGACTTACTACTACACGCAGTCACCGAAAACCGACTGCAGCGTATCGTGGAGATGTCGTAAGTGGACAGAATAATTGATCAATTTTCACGCGCACGTCCATCAAACATTATTGTCGGGACGAGCGTTAGGAGCGTTTGTCTCGGGAATAATGTTTACTGAGTGCGCAGATATTTCATCGTTTGGACTGATAAATTGGCTAATAATTTTTCGATAATTTTCCCAGAGAACATGAACGACGCCGTAATTACGCCCGATGCGGTCGGCGAGGCGAAGTCTGCGACCGAAGAGCCAGCTAATCCGGGTAAATAGCATTCGATGTATATAAATTTATCTTCGCAACACGGGCACAAAAAGACCCACTTTTGGTACCTGTAACGCGTGGCGAAAGTGGCGCTTTTTAGTAAGGCGTGCGAGGAGAATGCAGCGCATGGGCAGATCCCACTAGATACTTGTTCGCACACTTTTTTTAACACTTTATTGTTTTTTCACACGCTTTCGCCAGGCTTGGGAAGTAAGCAACTATTCTAACTATTAGTACTATTTTTTCTGCGACAAGATAACGGTAATTAGATTTAAAGAGTAATTTGCATAATCGATTTCGCACGATTACAGACATGATGTGCAAATTTGGAAATCTTACGATGCGCATCGGCGAGGAGCTCAATCAAGCGACCGATTACAGTTCCGTCTGCGTTAAATGCCTCTGCGAGGTACCACCTGTTCCAACGTGCCAACGTCTCTCCGACGAAGAATGCGACGTCACCAAGCACCCAAAATTCGACAACTTCTAGAGCTAACTCAACTTACAAACAATGCTGTATCCTAGTGACTGAATATAGAGATATCGATGAATAATAAAATCCCGAAGATCTTAAAGAAGACGTTAAATGCGATTTCAAAAAATAATGTGATGTGGCGATTTTAACATTCGAATCCAAACACCCGAAACACCGAAACTCGCAGTGATTATTTAATCTGCGTCAGACCAGTACGACAAACTTGTAATCATTCCAGCAATATTTTCTTCAATACTATATTTATTTCTCCTTCGGGGATTCACCACTGTGCGGTCCGAAATTTTTCCTCGACGCTCAGAGGGAAAATTGCTTATTACAAATGTGACGGTCCCATATTTCGAGTTAGTATTTTTAGCGCAGGAAACTCAAGTTTAATATGTTATCTAAATTCTCGCTAATCTATTGCACCTTCCGTGCGAACGTTCACGCTCTCACGGCAACGGACCAGCCGCTGCGCCCGCCACGTGCGAGCAGCGGCCGTCTTATCAGCGCGGTGGATGATCGGCGCGATCGCTGCTGATCCCATCCCCTCCTCTGACCGAATGGGAACCGAGTCTCGTATAAAAGCGCACTGGTATCACACGATGCAACTTGTCGCGATTCCGATCTCGATGAAAATGGCTATCCGCCGCTCAAACAGTAGCTTCGCTGTTATCGCGTTCTGCTTCTACCTTGTTACCTTCACCAGCGCTGAAACAAGTGAGTCATAAACGCTTTTTTAGTATTATAAAAAAATGTTAACTGTCGCCAGTTTCATCAGACAAAACAGAATTCGGCGGACGACGATTTTTCACAAAGATATTCCGTTCAAAGATTCCTCATGTCCGGGTCCAACGGCCTACTACAAGGCTCTCGGTTGCACACCTGTTTCCACGAATACCAGCTCTCCATGCCCGGAGAGATACGACTGCGATTTTGTTAAGATCTTACCTACCGACAAGTGTTTCATGAATGGTCACGTGTACAATATTGGTGAGAATCTCAAAGATGAGGATGCAAATCCATGTGACATTGGCTGTGTCTGTGAGATCGGGTACTTGGGGTCAGTTCAGGAAGAATCATTAATAGAATCGACATAATTGCCATAGGAATGGCATTGAAACGTACGAACTCTTTTTCGTTTCCAGAGTGGCGAGTTTCACCTGTGCAGAGGTGGATTGCTTCTTCGGTCCCGAAAATCCCGGCTGCTATCGTAAGGGCTCCCCATTGAGCTGTTGTCCCGGTGAAGAAGTTTGTCGTGAGTATTACCGAAATGCAAGAAATTCTTTGTGGCAAGTAAATTTCCATGGTTATTTTGTTTGCCGATAATAGCCGACAAACGAGAGGACCGTCCGACCTGTGTAGTCGACGGTAAGACGTACAAGGACGGTGAATACTTCCAGGCGCCAGGAGAGCCAGACAAGTCGTGTGTGTGCCAGCCAGGATACAAAGGTAAATATTCCATTCGACTCAACTATATATATATTTTATTTTTTAATCATTGTTAGATCAAGGTCAAAAAGGTCGAACGAGCATGTGTCATAGATAATGTCCCCATCCGGTTTTGAATTTTACTATTATTTTTTAGGCGAGAATATCGAGCCCTTCTGCGCTGCTCCCAAGCACCCTTATTGCTCACCCATGCTTCGTAACGCCTACGAAGTTCATAGGAATTGCGCTCCCGTTTACTACAGTAATCAACTACCAGCGACGAGCTGCAGCGTATCTTCACGGTGCCGTAAGTACACGATTTTATCGAGACTATGTTACTTTAATCAACGACAATTTCCGGTTATTGGGTTTCGCTTTGCTATCGCGACTAATGCAGAACGCTTGCAAATACGCTTCTGTACATTTAGTCGATGACGTAACGAGGAGGTTGTATAGACATACGATTTACTATGTTGATTGCGATTAACGTATCGAATAATAACATAGATGTGTTAAAGAGGCTTGAGCGCGTCGCCAAGTCAAAGAAGTACGAAAGTTTTAAATGCCAGCAGTTTTAGAATGTTATGTAAATGATAAACAACTATGTTGTTTATTCTCTTCTGAAATTAGCGCTTTAACAATAGTACGATTCATTTTTTTTCGAATTTTATGTATAAACGGTAAATTAACTGGTATTATTTTCATATGAAATCTCACAGAAAATAGAGATGACGTCGTGATTGCATCGACTGATAATTCGTCAAAGCCAACAGACCCCAGTAAGTTTATCGCTAGTGTCGTCAATTTTTTCTTAGTTTACCGATATAATGAAATAGTTCAAGAATAATCAATTTTTCACTATTTTTTAACAGATATGATGTGCAAATTCGGCAATATGACTATGCAGGTTGGCGATGAGCTTAATCAGGGAACGGATTACAGTTCCGTTTGCGTTAAGTGCATCTGCGAAGTACCACCAGTACCGACGTGCCAACGTCTTCCCGACAACGAGTGTGACGTCACGAAACCCAAGTCATTCAGGGGATGTGATCCGGAAACACTGATGTGTACGCGAAATGATAGAAAGTAAAATGTATAGAAATAAAAAAGCATAATAAAATCTCAGTGAGGTATTCTCGTAGTGAGAATGAATCTCTCATAAAAATAATTAACGTTTAGTTAACGTGAAACAACCTACTGCCCAAACCTGCGCTTCCCTATTTTTTTTTCGCGTTAAACATTATTGATGTTTGGTTCAAGCATTGTAGGATTTAAGCATATTTCCTCGTTCTAAGAATTCTCTACTTACAAAATTCATTTCTCGACAACGACAGGGGACACGTTGTTTCCATTATCATAGTAAGAAAAATCAGAAATTTAATGATACCGAGGTCTTAGTTCACGGTTCCCGTGTAAACACGTGGCAGTTTAGCGATAAGCATTAAATTCGGTTTCTGGCCCCCCCTCGAAAAGCTCCGTGCGATTATTCATCGTCATTCAGTCATAGTTCACCATGGGTAGCCGCAGCTTCGATATTAGTCTCGCTCTTGCCGGGCTCTACGTGTTTTTAACTCTTTTCACCAACCCTTCGGACGGTGAGCCATACGGTGAGTATCAAACGAACTGATAGTTATGTAAAAAAAAAATAATGGCAATGCAGTAATGCTCACAAAAATGATTTTTTCGTTAGACGAATGTAACTGTCACGGTCCGACAAAGTACTACGAGGAGCTAGGATGCATACCGATGTTCAGAAACTCCGGTTCCTGTTGCCCGGTTAGATACGAATGCGGTCATTGGAAGACTTTGCCTCTCGACCACTGTTACATAGACGGTCGCGAGTACAGAAGCCATGAGCCTGTGGGAGGATCCTCCAGCGATCCATGTGTAGATTATACTTGTCGAGGGTCCGTTGTGGAAACATTTTTGAAAATATAATTTTGTTCGTGAAAGATAAAAGAAGTGATGGTTTATAACGATTGAGTTGTTAAAAAAAGAGTGCCTTAAGTTTCGTTAACAAACATTCTTTTTCTAAACAGTGCATCGGGTGTCTTCAATCAAACTACTCTGTGCGGACGTCCGGAACGTCGAGGCAATTCCGAACGTTGCTACGAGAAGAAAACACCGTTCGAATGCTGTGCGAAGGTCGAAATTTGCTGTAAGTTTTTTATTTCAAACCCGTCAATCTATATAGTGTTTTGTGAATTTTTACGACAAATATTTACGGGATTTCCAAACAGCCGATAACGACGACGAGCGTCCGACTTGTGTGGTCGACGGAAAAATTTACAAAGACGGTGAATCCTTCTGGCCTACGGGAGGACCACCAATGCACTGCATCTGCGGCGAAGGATACACCGGTACAAAAAAATATATACGTGTATATAATTTTTGTAGTATTTATTCAAATATTGTTATCGCTTTATCTTTTCAGGACAAAATGTCGAACCATTCTGCAGGAAGCTCAAGCCCAGTCACTGCGAGAACGTGTTATTCCGCGCTAAAAAGATTCGCGCGAATTGCATTCCCGTTTACGATCACGACAAATCACCGCAAGATTCTTGCAATTCAGGCTATCGCTGTCGTAAGTGGGATAGACTCTTTCAACAATTTCTCTTAGCACAATATAAACTTTATATCCATTATTATACTAGCAGGTTGTTGTGCCTCAGGCTGCTTGCGCCCTCGCTATGCGAGGGTTAAACTCACCCGGTCGCACAGAATAGAACCAGAATAGTATAAGGGAATCATTATCGGAATGGGAGGGAATTTTGAATAATCAGGGTTTGGGGTCCGTGAGGGCGACAGAATAATCAGAACCTGAGGGATCTCTAAGGGGGTCCCTTTAGAGATCCTCCGTTTACAAAATTATAACATAATTTTTTTAGAGACCGACGATGACGTCGTCATACCCGGTAAACCACTGACGGAATCGAGCGAGCCCGAAGATCCCGGTGAGCTTGATACGATTATAATTGCAACGATTACCAAAACAAATCAGAATCTAGTGATGACGATTTTTTTTTTCGAATATCTATTTTTAGATATGATGTGCAAATTTGGAAATCTCACAATGAGGATCGGTGACGTGCTCGGTAGCCGCGTGAGCAACATACCATGCATGGGATGCATATGCGAAGTTCCGCCCGTGGCAACGTGCCGCACTTGTACCCCCCATGATTGAGCGATGTGTTCGGAAGGATCGAAGATGTTTTTAGTTTGAAGATATAATCGTATAACTCGTTACTTTATCTTATCATTAAAAATATATAATACACGTCTTTAATAATTACTGATGATGACTGATGATAGTTCCCTGAAACAGAAGCGAGTCGGTAATTCGATGTAGCTTCTGCTGCAACAAAAGAACAAGATTATAATCTTTTTTTGTGTACCGTATTTGAAATTAGGACAATAAAATATGTTGTATTAATATTTTAACAAACATTAGCACTGAATTCATGGAACTGCAGCACAGTTTGTGTTTTTCAACATTTGAGACATATCGCTTGAAATCTGTTCGGTTATTGGGTTCGTTAGCGTTGACCGTTGGGTTGATCGACAATAATTTTTTTCGAATAATAAGAGGACTAACCTTTGGGTTATCTTCCTATCGATGAACAATGGGGCGATGATGATCGTAGACAAGACAGATCAACTGAAGAAGTAAACCGACTTGAGTACTCCGTCCAAGTTGAACGTACCCTTCTTCGGCACTTTGGAAACGATAAGCTTGAGTTTCCACCGGCTCAGGGCTGCCGCCTCGTCTTGACATGGTATACTAAATAATTTTATATTAAATCAGAATTGTTATAAGGAGGCACGATTTGCGGCGGCACGGAGAAATTTGTCATTTCAGTACTTACGCATGGTCGGCGCAGTACTTCTCCACCAAAAACTTCGATAGATCATCGAGAATCGGCTCCGAATGCAGGGCAACGAACTGTTCCCTGCAAATCTGCAAATGCAATATTTTCGCTAGAAAAACGGGACGCATCTCGGGCTAAATTTTCTATCGGATGAGTATATAGGGAAGAACGAAGTCCAAGCAAATGAAAATGCCGACGTGAACTTACTTTATTCATTTGCTCGACTGTGCACGGGTGGGTCCAGTAACAATCGTGAACCGACATGAAAGTCAGACCCGCGTTTTCGCAGTGCAAGCTTGTAAGCATCATGTGACTAGAGTCCAAAGAGTGTACGAAGTTTGGTGGAAATGCATTTTTTTGCTTCATCGTATTCGGTCGGCTGTGAAAGAATTTAAAAACAGAAACATTCAGTAGTGACCTCTCAGTATAGGCCGACGATGATGACAGTTTTTGTAAAAATTAAAATAGCATCGGTACTCACTCGCCCAACTCGACGAAACCTTTAGACTTCACCAATTGATCTAATTTTGTATAAGGCTGCACGATGGGAAGTCCCAGGGGCGTGACCCATTCGACGTTTTTGTTGCAAGTTATCGAAATTAGTCTCGCACACTCGGTGAGCCAGTCCTGAATCTCTCGCGCGCTGCCAAACATCGTTCGCAAGCTCTCGAAAGTTTGCTGCACCAAATACAAGCTCGCCGCCCATACGTACTCTTGAGGAAAATTGTCTAGGTCTACAAACATGAAAAAGCACACATTGATCGATGCGAATTTGAATTTATAAATGCGGTAAATTATAATGAGTCCAGATAATCGTTTTTTTTCTTTTTTTTAAAGAAAATTTACCTTTTAGTTGCCTGGCAATTTGTAACCTCGCCCCAAACCTCGTTACGCCGTAGACGGTAGTCATCACAGTCTGTTTTATCACCTTTCGTGCCACGAAACCCTTCAAAACTTTCGCAAGCTCCATACCGGCCTGCGCGTCTTTCTCGCGTCGTTCGTCGACCTGCAGAGCATTTATCAAATCGTATTCACAAGAAATTCTCACTATAATTTTGAGGTTGAGTGTTTAATGATATCTCGGACAGTACGTACCATCGCGGCGACACAGCTGTAAACATCCTGCGGTGTGTCGGACGGATGCAAATTAACATTTTCCGCCCCTATCTGATCGCGACCAAGTGCCGCGTAGTGCTGAAGACCATTGCAACTACCGTCTTGATGAATCGGAAAGTGGCACACGTATTTCTCCGGATCGGGTGCTTTCAGAGCTTTTGCGACTTCCATGCAAGCTGCCAAAGTCTGCCAAGGATCGTCCGAAGTCGACCACCACATTTGACCCTTCAATTGCACGAAAAATAATTGATAAAGGAACATTCTCTTTTCATTGATTTTCCTTCATAATAAATTTACCGTAAGAGGGTTTTTCGCACTGTCCAGAATCTTGTCCATAACTTCATCAGCGTATTTTAGTCTTTCGCTGACAGGGTCACGCTTCTTAAAACCAGTTAAGTTTATAAGGTGAATTTTAAGCCAATCGAGTCCCCCGGCTCCCAGAGGCTTTCCCTGAGCAAAAACTAGCAGGGAACGCGCGAGATCAGATCCGAGATGATTCAAGTGCGGAGGTATGGGATATACTCGACCTCTGAAGTCCATGTTGTGCGGGAGCCAGAACGTTTTATCTCGGAACTGTGCGAACACAATAGAGATCAATTTTTCAAATAGCACTTTCGTGTACTACAATAGTACCGTAATGATAAAGAATACGTGCTCACGTGATTCGCGAGGGAGAGTCTGTAGAGTAAATCGCACCAGAGCGAATACATCTCGCCCTTTCGTCGCCTGAATTCTAATCTAGCTTTCGCGATATTTATTCGTTCGGTCTTGTCAGAATTCTGCTGAAGAAGAGGCACCGGCGGGAGGACAGAGGGAGGTTGTGGGACGTTCAATTCTGTGGATCCTCCGTCCTGGAAGACCTACGAAGTGAAAATAAAATTGAATCGTCAGACACTCCTATCGTGAAAATTGATGATTGGCTGACGGATTCTTGGGGTAAGTTTACCTTGATAATGAGATCGAGGATAGGTTTGTTTACCGACCAGGGAATTGAGGAAAGCTGATTCAACGAATCCATAGCTGGCCACAGTTGCTGCGGTGGAGCACTCTCCATCCTCTGCCATTGATGGCACTAAAAAAAACCACGTACTTCACTGTCCTCTACAGTTCCCCCAAATGTGAATATATATTGCATTTTTTTTGTATGCTTACTGAATCAACCGGCAATCTAACGACATTGGATTTGGCTACGATGTAACCACCGCTGTGAATAGAATGCCAAGGTTTCGGTGGGCAAATCGATGGCACGAGATTTGTCGGGAAGGTAAGCGTTTCCGGCTGAGATTCACGATAGAGTCGCGACAGTATAGGATGCGGCTTTATCTGCATAACGGGAAAGAAATTGAAATTTATTTATTATTTAGAAATTGAAGAAATTAATCATCGATTAATTAGCAAAATAGTAAGTTTATTTTCGATTGATCAGCAACTTGGATACGTACTTCTTCCTTCAAATATTTGTCTTTAGTTCTGAACAGCGTGTAAAATGCTGGAAGATAGTGTTTCTCTTTAGAGTTCCGTCTTACGCAATTAATATCGATCTTGATGTCCTTCAGGATAATATCGTAAAGAAACTTCCCGACTCCGAGAAGCACGTGATAAGGCCACTGTAAATTATCGGTCTCTAGTGAGACGCCGTTTTTCTGCGCTTCGGTCGCGAGTTTTTGCCAAGCTATACGAGCGTTCGTAGCGCCTTTAGGATTCAAGTACCAGTCGCAATAATCTAAGTAAACATCTTGTATCGTTTTCAATACACCGGTACGCTGTATCTCGTCGACCTAGATAAAATAATAATGAGTTGAATTATTTATATATATATTGTATTTTTATTAATTCATTATTCTCGTTCGGCTTTATTCACCTCATATTTATTGTTGATTTCCACGCCAATATAATTGTAGAGATACGGAAGAGTTGGACTGAAAGTTTCCGATCCATCCGCCAATATTCGAACGTTACGGATTATAGCTTTGACGTATTCCTCTCTCTCCAAAACACAAAGATACGGATACAAACTCATTGAATGAGAGAACGGTAAGCGTTCCCGATGTTTCAGAGCTTGCAGATTTCTATCGAACGCTTCCAATGCTATTTTCGTCCACGTAGCTTCGAGATCGGTAATGATATCCCTCTGTAAAAATTATATGCACAAAACGATTTTAAACTCTCAGATGATCATTCGGTTTATTTCATTTCGTTATTATGTTGTTTTTGTTTATAATCGGTGTTTGCTACTCACGCAAAAAGTTACCCATGACGTTAGTTCGTCTAGCTTCTCTATGCTCTTTATTTGAATGGTGCCTTCAACTTCGTTACTCAATTGATCGTGCAATCTCTCTTTCATATGGTTAACCGTGAATAAATCCTGTGCTGGACTGGGATTTAGCTTCGTCGCATCGATTTTATTCAAAAGGTGACAAGTGTACGAGTAGTCCGCAACGATCTCGGTTAGCTGGACATCTGGTCGCAAGGATCTTATCGTTTTCATCACGCACTTTTGTTGATCCAGGATGTACTTTGGTATCTTGACGACGTCATCAAACGTTATGCCCATCGCTTCCATATCGGAGTGAACGGCTTTTAAAAATTCTGTAAATAAAATAACAAAAAAACGGATCAATAACAATTTCCAATATCTAGAATCAATTCGAAGCTGGCCGTACGAAATTCAAGGAGATTCAAGGACAATTTCCACGACATTTCCAGGTTGTGTTAGGACATTTATAAAAAATGAAAATGCACATTAGGTGAAATTCAAGGACATTCAAGGACTTTTTCAAGGACAGTTCTAGGACTTCAAGAACTTCGATCGTCTCAGTATAAAATTGGCTTTCCATTACCTTCATGCTCCGAATATTCGTGGCGTCGTCCGAATGCCTCGAAGACAGAGGCATAAGTTTGTGGTGAAGGTTTTAGCGAATCTTCCTTTATGATGTCCCACAATTCTTTGATTCTCCGCATATTGGCCGTCGATGCGTAAACACGCAGTAGGGCATTGTACAGCGCGATATCGGTAATCTTATACTTGTTTGCATTTCTTATACCGCGGTTCCGGTAGTGCAAGAGAGTGTTATGGGCCCTCGCGGTCATTCCGCGGCTCAGACAAGCTCTTAGATAAATGAGGAGCTCTCGCGCGAACTTCTCCTCTTTGGCCTTCCTGGCTTTGATAGTTCCCTGCAAAATGTTCTGTGAATGTTCCACCTTCGTCTCCTGCCGCTTCTTTCTGCCGGGCTTCTTCACCGTTTTTCTGGAAAAATCACGAATTTCAAAATGTGCTTCTATCATAAAACTTAGTGAAATCGACAAATAAATATCAATGTTGTGTATAATTACGTCAATGGCATCTTTTCTTTTGTCTCGTCCTCCATTTCGTCCTTGTTCACATCCTCTTTGAGTGTCTGCAGAAAGAATGAATTTTTTATCATCCCAGCCTGATCCTCTAAACCCGATGCTTTTAAATCCTCCATTATAGAACTGTGGTCTTCCTCGTCGGCCTTTATGCTCTTGAAGTTTGTTTCTTCTATAACCCCTACTTCCTGCAATAAGATGTACCAAAAATCAATAATAATAATAATAATGATGGTAATAGTCAATAATCATTACTACTATTATTTTACATAATAATAATTATTATTATTATTAAAATTTGCATTGCTCACCTGAAGCAAATTAAGGTCATTCGATATCTCAGTACCCTCGTATTGCTTGATCCTCTGACTGTTGACGTCGTTGAGTTGCAGCTTTATAGTGTATAATTTATCCAACGTGATATCGGGCTGATCAACAAGCATCGAAAGTTGGTCTGCGTTCAGTTTTCTTATCGAAGCCTTCTGATTGCTGGACGTATTATTGGCCACTGCAAGAAAAAAAAAAAATGTTGAATTCAATGAAGAATTGTCACAAAGTTCTTTCTCCAATCATCGGACAGTTCTTATTTTTGAATTCTTACCTTCCAACAATTCTGCGTAGCGTTTCTGCTTCTTCCCAACTTTCTTGGGTCCAGGTGAATGTAACAGAGCTGTATTCATTGTCGTAGTCTGACGTCTTTGCTGCAGATAGCTTACGGTCGCTTCAAAACAAACCAAGCAGAGAAAAAACGTCAATGCTCGCGGTAAAAAAAAATACGTGCCGATTTATTCGGAAAGAAAACGGTCGAAAAAAAGTCGCCGGAATGTTTTGAAAGTATCGAACGTTAACCTAGGTCAAACATGCGTGTCCGGTAGCAAAATTCGTGAACACCAAGCTTACGTAACCGTTTCGTAACCACGTTAAAGAAAATTATCTAATTGCGCCAGTGCAAGCAACAGACGCTGTCATACAAATATAAACATACGTTTTCGTATTTTCTGATGATAGAAGCTGCAGAAAGAGCAAACTTTCGTCGATTGCTGCAAGTTGTTCTGCAGCGTAGCGGTGTACTTGTTGTTTATCGAGACGCACCGGGCTTTTAGTAATCTGTACATTTTGACGATGTTGGGTGTCAATTGTTACGGTAAAATGTTGAAACAGCTATCGAACAGAGTAAAAAAGCGAAAAGCCGCGTGTATTCGGCGCCATGACGTGATACACATTTCGGGTTCGGAATCTTCTAGTTGTGCTCTCTACTGAGAAACCGGAAGTCGTCATCGGTGCGGCCTCCGCTCCCCGCCCATGTAGTGATTCTTCGATCCTCCGCGCGGCGGAGCTGCGGGAGCCCGCATGAAAAGCGCTTTTTTAAAAAAGCCCCAACTGGGGGTTACCTAATGATGCCCAGCATCCAGTTCTCCGTGCAACGGGTAGGATAACAGAACGTCTAGAATTCGCCGGATACGCGGAGAGCCGAGAAAACAGTATTTTGTTCGGTAGCGAGGTGAGTACATGCATTGAACATTTTTAATCCAACGTTGATATCATATAGTGACAATTATGACTTCGTTTCATTGTTGTCGGAGAGCGGGAATTTTTTAAATTATAGATAGAATAGATACGTTTTTTTTCCTATTTTTTTAGCAACGAGCGAATAACGTTAAAGTTGAACTATAAATGAAGTTTTGTTTTTGTCGTGGATTTCTAATAGTCACAATATGTTTTTTTTCTTATCGGGACAGAAAAATTCTGTACTCGAGAAGCGGATTTAGTTTCTTATGAATCGAGCATTGTTAATCCTGAGTATACGCGAACTACTGCATCACAAATGTATGGCTTATCCAGATGTAAACTGTGCCCGAACCGACAGAAGCATCTTTATTGAAGTTTCTATTTATAGTCTCAGCTTGCACTGTGCAATGAGTAGCAATCAATTCCATCAGCCTGGAATTGGATTGCTTGCGGGTTCTTGCATGGAGTTTACCGCCAACCCCCACAGACGGGAATTAATCGAGAGTGTATACTTAATTGAAGAATACCCCGGTATAATATTGATTCCGATCTCCTCGTTCATTCAACGACGGATAAGAATATTCAATTTAATTGCAACGTTAATTCTTCACGTCCGCTGGATAAATTTATCACTTTGGTACTCTTAGTGAAATGAAAACTTCGAACATAATGTTTTGTCTTAATACGAACCGATAAACCTGCTAAATATATGTCGAAACTAAATAATCGATGCAAATGCTTTTCCATTGTAATTATGGTAATGATATCTTCGGAGATTTTTTGAAATAAGAAACTATCGAAATTGATTTTTTAAATCCAAATATTATTGATCACAATAAAAGGATATACATTTTTAAAATAATGTATCGCGTCGCATGTTTCTAATAATATTCGAATATAATGTCGTACATAGAATACCGGGAAGGCCATCGATGTTTCTCCACTCTAGTTCGTCGATTCCTGGTACCGAGAGACTTGACTTTACCAACAGCGTTGCCTGATTTAGAGCTTAGCGAAAGGAGGCACGGTGCCCAAATATACGGCTCGGGGTCATCCGCGTCTTACCCGTTCCTCGCAGTGCGTGCATCTCTTTTTCGTCCCCCCCCGAGGTACAATGCACTTGGATTTAATTGGTAACGGAGATGCACACGCGTCCACGCCAGTCGAGAATCAGTGCTCGTTTACAAAACGACATAAATCCTAATATACACCGCGCTGCTGCTCTTCTCCTCCTGCAACATAAACATGTCACTCTCGATTTACGTATCTTAGCCTTATGACCCACAACCGTTTACGCGTTAAGAGATACGTTACAGTGTCTATTCCTCGACGAGAAACGATTCCGGGGTGCATAGTTGAAGGAAATCTGTAATCACCATCGAATTTACGCAATTCCCGACAATTAAGGGGATTCCCCAGCACAATAGCGACTCGAACACTATCATTGTATTAAAAATTTTGTTAATAAATTTTCATTTTTTATTTACGGGAAGTTAAGTTTACGATCTTACGAATTTTACAGAGTTCGATATACAAATTTTATACTAATAGCCGAGGGTTGAAAACATTTCCTCGATCACAACTACGTCAAGGAATTATCTTTATCTGGGTATAAAAAAATGAAAAAGGAATTGAAGAATGAAACATTGAAATTGGGTAAAGTACATTTTTTTTGCGCGACAAAAAAGGCCACTGTCTTTTTATGTTTCTTTTCCAACACAATGTGTCAAGGTCTTTGCCCTGGAGATCCAAGTTCAACGGTAGAGGCGAGGAGGAACACGCTGGTGCGGCATCTAAATGCGTCCCGGCCGTTGGAACATAGTTAAAATGTGATCCTTGGTGGAAGCTGAGCTGGCCGGTTGTGGTGGTGTATTCGTCAAATGCACACAGTACTACATGCACGCTATACACTATGTGTAGCCGATTATGTGCCTGCAGATGCCAGCTCTAAGGGCTTCTCGGTAGAAGCCATGTGGTCCATCCACAAAGCCATCTGTTTTTATGTAGTGCGCTAGGCTCGGGAGGGCCTGCAAGAAGACGGAGAGCATTAAAGAGGGAAACGAGCGCTCATCTCGGTTATTATCATACCTGAGATAAACTCTATTCTTGCGGAATCTTCAAGTGCATCATCATCTCCCCTACGTTCCGGAACAAAGATAGGCTCTCGGAGTCTCGAGATGCGCCAGATCAAGTGTAATTGCCGCGGATGCTGCGAGTGACGGTCCGTAGGGATGCCGCGGAGAAATAGACTTTAAGGGGGTCCTCTTGACACCTAAATGAAAGAGACAAAAATCATTCAATTAAAAAAACATCTATACTTTCAATCCTACGATGAATTTTGACTTTTATTGTCATCTGAACGATAAGAAGTTGTATTCTCATCTTTGGACCGGAAAAAATGGATACAAAGATCTCAGAGATATAATATTTTTGATAATTTTTATAGTTTACAGTATTAATAATTGTTTAAATATTTTGATAAAAAATAAAATGTTTTGACGAAGGGTCGAATATTATTTTGAAGATTGACCAGAAACAGCTGTTTTCCACTAAATATTCAATGAGGAGAGCGTACTCAAACGAGCTCTAATAGTAACGAAAAATTTTAGAGATAACGGGTTTTATTGGCAACACGCGGTAGAAGAGAGCTTTATTATTTCGCTCGGGAAGACGGAGGGTCATCTTCCTCGACCCTCGTACTTCTTATCTTCAACACTGTGGGTTATTGAATATATTATGTCGGAGTGAGAGTTATACATACATGTGGAAGAAATACGGGATGAGGCGCATTCGGCTCTCGGAGTTCCTCGACGGTCGTTCGGATCTCTTTGCTATAAACCGTTGTTCACGTAATCGATCGCCCGATTATAGTAACGAATTCATTGTAGTAATCAAATTATTTTTTTTTTTTATCTGAAAGTTGCACATTAAACATTATTTTTTTTTTCTTGGCTCAGATAACAACTCTCTGTGAAAAATTGTCATCGATACGCGAGAAAGATGAGGCTGTGCACCGTGACGCTGCTGGTACTCGTACTATTTTACAGCCCCAGCTATTCGAGAGAAATCACGTAAGTTTTTTGTTTTGTATTTTTTTTTTTATATTGCGTACTAGTTTAATTTATTTTTCATAGACACGAGGACATAAAGGACGCTATGTTGAGTCTGGTTCACATGATGAGAGAAAACACGGAAAAATTGGAAAGACACGAGGTCCGTGAACGTCAGTTGGGCGAGCAGATGAAGAAGGCCATCGGTCTCTTGTCGAAGAGGATATCCACCGTTGATGGACTTAAGCTACATCTCACCAAGATCGATGAGAGAATCGGCGGCATTGAACAATTTATGGAGAAGGTTGAATACCGAATTGTTTGCAAAAAAAATAAAATTATTAGAAAAAATTATCAATGGGTCGGACATGACATCAACTTCATGGTCACTTTCAGATTGACGAGCGCGGCAGAATACAATTACAAAAGACTACCGATATAGCGGAGAATTTGTACATTTTACATTCGGTGGTCGACAGTATGGAGTCCAAATTATCGGAGCTGCTCAGTCGTCCGGTTACCGTTCAACAGCCGGCAGTCAAAGACAGATCGGCCGAGATCATTGACAAACTGAGCAAAACCGAATCCGTGCTCACGGGGCAAGTAGCACGATTGGAATTCGAATTGGATTCTATGGCCGTTAAGTTGAAGGACGATTCGACGACTCAGAGCGAAAAGATCCAAGTCGTTTCCGGCGAGGTAAGCATATCGGTCGCAGAAAATATTCCGTATGCAATATTTATTAACATATTTTTTAGCTCAACGACATCGCAGGACGAATCGGGAATATAGAGAACTCTGTCAGGACTCTTGGAGAAGACAGTCAACGACTAAAAGATGCTCCTGAGAAACCGATTCCTGACCCGAGACCGGCCATCGAGGAGCAGACGAGGACCCTAAAAAATCTCAAGGAGCTTCTGGAGGATACCTCGGATCGTATCCAAAAAATACCCACGTACTTTATCAACTGTATCAGCGAATCACTGTATCGGCCGGTTGTGGGTGGTTATAACATTTTTATCGTTTTTTTTCAGTGCCTCGGAAGTGACGACGTTGCACAACGGGACCCTGTCGGCACTTCAGGAGAGCACGGAGGCCATAAAAAATTTGATGACTCGGGAAGTCGTCGTTGTCGAAGAGAAAATCGTTCAGTACAAGGACGAGACGAAGGATAGTGTTAGCCAACTACGGTAATAATTTCTTTAATCAAATTGACCGATTAAGGGGGGGGGGGGAGTGTCGCGTTTCATTTATATTTTGTTATTGTTTATTTTAGATTGGATTTGGCTAACAACGCTGAGCGCGTAAACCAAGAACTGCACGATCTTGGCAAGGGGCAGTCGGTGATGGTGTCGATGGCTGATCACGTTCTCGACACTAAAAAACGGGTTGAGTACGGTGTTCACCAGATTCTACTGGAGGTCGGTGACCTCGTCAAGTCCCAAGGGAATAGTATAAACGATACGCTCAATCTAAGATTCGATGGCATATCGAACGATATTATGGACAATCAGAACGGCGCCGTGGCGAATTTGACGACTAAAATGGAACAGGAAATGAATCAAGTAAAAAAAAAAAAAAAAACAAGACCACGGAATCAGGTATAAATAAGTCAAATTAGTACCAAACATTTTTTGTCAATAGGTATGGCGACAGATAAACGTTATGTACCAGCAGATGACGGAAAGTGCTAAAGCGCTCGACAAGCTTCACAAGCAAAATGAAGCTTACGTTAACGGCACGACATCGACAATGGGAGGCATGGAAAGCAAGGTATAATTAAACATATATATGCATGTATTTCCTGGAATATTTTATAGGTAACTAATTTGATGATTTTGTATTTAAAGGTCGGTGAGATAACGAAACGGATGTCCGAGGTCGATGAGAATTTGAATTATCTTCTGGGAAGACTATCGCTCGTTACCCAAGAATTCAATCAGATAAAGAGTGGATTGGGTGCGGCTCTGGACAACATAAAAGCTTCGTTCAAAGAGGTGCAGGAAAAAGCTAATGGCCTGAGCAATCCGGGTCCTCATCCTGTGCCGGAAAATTACAAGGAGCTCGAGGCCTCAAAGACGAAATCAAATAATGCGGATAAGAAGCCCGATTTGATTAGTGACATAAAGTCGTATTAAAGAAGTTTGCCGATTAATTAATTAATAATGAAGTAATAAAAGTTGACAATGCAGCTTGACCCTTTCATCACTATAATTGTACTCTATCGCATATTACGAGAGCAATGATTATAGACTAGTTCTTCCCGATTTTCTATAAAACTACGAGACACGCGTATCAAGACTGCTACTACTATTAATAATAAATGACTATTAACGGAAACTTCTTGTAATCAATTGTTTCTAATTTAAGAAACGGGACCGTACTAACACAACGGACCGCCTGAGGTTCGCCGATTCTCCTAGTAGGAAGGCAAAATCTACAACTAGACAGTATAGTAGAAATAACGGAATCAATAGAGGCTTACTGGAATCGTGGAGATAGTTTTATATCGCACTTTTTCTTTTTTTATTTCAAAATGAAATAATAGAGGGACTCTGCTACTCTACGAATAACTCAAAAGAAAAGAAACATCGTAGTTTACTCGTATAGTATAATCTCGTAATGAATCTCTCTTAATATGTTTTTAGCATCAAAGGATATTCACAAACATTGATTCATGCGTTTGTCTCAGATACACTTGCATTATTACATATACTACAGTGTATGTACGGGGCATATGTTACCTTACATTTATAAAATGCAAATAGTGTTTTCTTTGAATTGTCATAGCTTGAAAGTTCTCACTTCCGTGTATTGAAATAAATTTCTTTTCGCTCTTTCCTTGTTTTTATTATATTTACATCTATAATTTCGCAGCCCTTTGTGTGTCAACAAACTATACTATTCTCTAAGAGGATAGTCTAGAATTTCGTGAATCGCTGTGGGTCAACATGGCGATTCACGAAATATTAGAATTCGCGCTCATTTTTTTGGTGTCTCGGAGGGTTTTTATTTTCATAAGTGAGGTATCGAGAAATGGAGATGGCCACCGATGATATTCCAGCTCCTTACGTAAGTATAATATTCGGTGAAAATCAGAAGGGCGTAGACGATAACACGTTATCGTTAATGATTTCTTCTTTTTTCACTCGTATCAGGCATTTTACCATTAATCAGTGTTGTTATTTTCTTTTTTTTTATATAATAGTGTTATTACTTACACCTGGCGTTTTTCATTTACGTCGATTGTAAATTAATATTATTATTTATTTATTAAATAACAACGTACTTTTTCCCGTCAACTATTCACAGGCATAACGACGGAGTTCGGATATTCGGCTCTTGTCTTCTTTTTCACGCACTTATTTATTGATATAATATATGTATATCGAGGGAAAGAGAAACGTCCGAACTCGGTCTTATCGCATAATCAAAACTTCATCTAAATCCTCTATATTGTCATGTTTCAACAATTTTTTTTGTCCATCTGACTCGTCAGACTGTTTCCAATGTCTGTTTTACACTCGTGTGTTGGATATTATAAATTACCTACAACTTGCGCGCAATTTCTTCTTTTTATTTTTATTTCGCATACCACAGCATACCCAAGCATGCATCGTCATGTGATAAACACAATCGGAATTTTTGTTTTATTTGTTTTTTTTTCTATAATTACATAGATTATTACCTACTACCGACTGACTATTTAACTGATCCGCACTGGTTTATTTTTTCTTCTTTTTTCAATTAATTTTGGTATAGTTAAAAGGTTGTCTTTATATCCCTAGTATTGTTTTGTATTATTAACGAACTAGCTATTCTCATTTAAATTTATATTTATAATATTTTTTAATTTTTTTTTTTTTTGCGGAACATCGTACAAAAAGTTTTCTTTTATTACTCTGTCGCCAGAAAAATTCATGTAGCAGCAAGCGAATATCAAATATCTATGGTCATGGTTAGAAAAGAACACCTTTCAGCACGTTTTTTGTTTTGTTTTATTAAATGTTCGATGGAATTTTCTTTTCGATCCAATAATTTCATTTATAATGGTAAATGTAACGCATGGCCTCGTTTTTTGTGAACATTTTTATTTATTTTTTGCCGATGGGAAATATTCTCAATTTTATGTGTTACCTTGTTTTTTTATTTTTTTATTCATTTCCCTAGTATGAAGAAGAGTTGATGTACGGTGTGAGAGAACGTTAACAAATGTTTTTTTTTCTTTTATTAATTGTATACTCGAAGACGGCACGTAGTTCTAAGTGGAAGGCAGCTTTCCGTATATACCGCGCAGTACTTTGATTCAGCCCACCGTTTTGAAACAGCGATCTGAAAAGAAGCTTTCTCGGAAGGCTTTTTTTTAACCCGCGATCAAAGTCAAAAACGGATATCAGTAGAGACCATAAATTGGTTGTATTCTTTTTCTTCATTTTTACGTGTGGTCGTTAGTTGATTCTTTGTAGTTTTTATTTTGTTTTAATGTTCTTGCATCATGCTGAGATAATCGTGCGATTTTATAAGTGCGAAGGAAAACTGATTTTTCGGTGATGCGAATTTTTTTATGGAAAAAAGTTATTATAATTATCGATCATATACATTTTCAACAGCTCGATCTATTCTATTTCTTTTTTTTTTTTGCGTTTCTATCGAAAGCATCTTGCGAACATAATGGTCAAGTGAGTTTTCCACACGGATTTAACTAACGACCCTAGCATTTGTAATTCTTTATTTATTTTATTATCGTCCGCGCGATGACAAATGTGCACGATCTTGTTCAATCTCAAACTACCAACTATAGCCAATTTTCAATGAGATTAATCGTTAAACCGTTTTTAGTCAAATTGTGTGACGAGATAACGCAATATGAACTGTTTTTCTTAATTGAAACAAAACTCTTCCAGGGAGGCACACGACTGAAGCCAAGATACAAAACTTCCTTCGTATATAGTTTTCCATATTTCTTTATTTAATAAAAATCATGATCTCACATCATTTGTACGCAGTGTTGTGGCTTGGTAATGTTGTAACTGTTTTAAGGAGAACGAGAAAGTCAACTGTTTTTTTTCTTTCTTTAATTATTTTTCTAGTTATTTTATCTGTTTCGTTTTTCATTTTTTTCCCTTTTTTCCTCTTGTTTATATTGCGAATTATATTATAAATTATTATGTTTCCGTTCGACCTGCAAAATATTTAATTTGCGGCGAATTGAGAAGTAAACATATTGAAACCTGTTTCGAATCGGCAAGACACACACGTGTCACCGGTACGACGATCTAACAGATATTTTATGAATTAATAAATGCGAAGAAAAAAACGTTAATTAAGTCTCGTCTAGCGACGTATGGGAACCCAAAAGCGATTCTGGACTTTTTCGTCACCTACAATGCTATTATCTCAAAGATGGAGCACAGATAGATATTTTTTTGTTGAGTTTTCATTACTTTTTTCTCCTTTTTTTGTTTTTCGTTCGTGTGTGAGTAACGAGAAGAATTACGACGTGTGTAATAATAATTAATATTTCGACGAATCAAATATCGTATCACCATGAAACAACAGTGGTTTATGTGGCAAACCTACGAGAGAGATGTGTTGGCACTGTTGTTTCGAGGTTTGCGATATAATGTATTGCGATAAAATTATTATTTGTGGAATTCTCCTCTAACAAGATAAGTACTCTTAGTTTGTTCTTATTTTTTTTCTTTTTTTTTGGTTTCGATCACCCTGTATATACAGACTATACGCTACTTAATGCCGAAAGAAATAATAGCAAATATATTAAACGCTATGAAATACGACGAACCTAACGTGTAAGATCAATTAACGCATCTCGAATGGGGAGGAGGGACAAAAATTAGCGTTTTTTTGTTTGTCTGTGTTCTCATTTACGAAAATTCAAATCGATTACACTAGCCTGCGGAATCTTTGTTATAATTATACATATCTTCGAGTTCATAAGTTTGATTCGCATCGGTATTTCTTTCGATTCGTTTTTTATAATGCTGATTAAGTGGACTAATCAGAAAGGCGCGAGATTTCAGCGCAGCTTTAATAATTACGATGTTAAAAAAAAGAAATTGCAAACTCGATTACGGAACGATAAAATGGGGTACTAGAGTGTTATTCGATTGGCGATTATTTACATACATACAATGCCGCGACCCAAAATTTTTTTATTCGACAAAATTTCGATACGAGTGTAAATGTGTCTTTTGTGTGTTGTGTTTTTATTTTTATTTATCTACTTTTTCGTATTTATAGTAATTCATGTATCGTCGAATCTGGATGCCATCGTTGCTTATCTAACAATGTTTTTTTTATCGGGCGTTGTTGGTAATTTACGCGATTGCCTTTGTGCATGAATTATCCGAGTTCTCACTATGTTTTTTTCTTCTCTTTCATATATTTTTTGTCATTTTTTTCGCAAGTTTTATCGCTCTCTCGCATTCCACAAGCTTTTTGGACCAAAGACCGTTTCGCGCTATCCTTAATATTTTGTTGTTCCATTTAATATTGTAGCCGTATTCATAGTTTGAGCTCCTTTAATATGTAAGTTATAGTGAAGTTGTATTTTTTTTTCTTTTTAGCGTACTTAACGTTGAAGCTTACTTTTTCGTTTTTTTTTTCTTTGCTCTGTTTTAATCCAGTATTTGTAGCGGACGACAATTTATACTATTATACACGAGAGGGATATACGTAGCTAACATCGACTGCTCGCTTAACATTACATACGGTTTTTTTTTCATTTTCATAATTTTTTTTTGTTTTTTGTTTTTTTTTCATTTGAAAGCTCGTGACAAGCTTTGAGATTAATCGAGTTACACCTCGGCTTGTGTAGTTATCGTTAACATTGTTTTATTTTTATTTTTCTTTAAACTTACTTTGCTTTAATTTTCATTGAATCCTTTGCAATGCTAGTTCTCTCTTATTCACAGAACATTATTTTTCAAGCATTTCCGCTGCCCGCATTTTATTTTATTCGTATATAATAAATATTTATTTATATGTTTATGTATAAATCAATCGGACTCCTTGGTCACGCGCCCCTTTGAGCATACTCAACTGCCCGACTATTTTTTTTTTTTTTTTTTTTTTTCCTTGTCTCGTGTGTTTTCGTGTGCTCGTAGCAACAAATCATTAAAATCTATTTACCAGACACACGTATCGCATCACTAATGCCAGGAATGAAATTTCAATATCCAAAGCGATTGCTGTTTATTGTTTCGAACCAAAAAAAAAATCTACGCGTACAATTCCATCCTCGATCTTTCGCACTAGGTCGTCTTGATATTAGCATCATCAGTGACGCGATACGATTGCGCGCGTCGAGCGGAAATGTTTCGTTCTTAGCACAGCAAAGAAGTGAATTTTCATGTTTTATTTTGTTCTCTTTTCTGTTTCAAGTAGTACGTATGTATAATCTATATACACCCCCGATGCAATGGAAACGTCATTGAAAACGACTAGCCTACAACAAGCAGTGATTCAGGATGCGCCGTGCCATTATTAATGTGTACCCAGGTTCAACGGATAACGTTGACCTTCGTCGTATAATGTACAAAAGTAGGATACACGATTTTTAGCCGAGCACGCCCATTCAATGCCTCTCTCTTATCTCCTCTGTGTGAGTTTATTTTATTTTTTTCCTTTCTCTCTACTCCCTCCCGCCTCTTCCTCGTTAACTGCATTGCTATTATCCATATTTTTTTCATTAGATTATTTTTTTTAAGGATTCCTCGGACAAAGCTATGATAATTAAATTCGGTGTATTGGACGCGTTTATACCAGAATGCGGTAGTTGTTTTTCTTTTTTTCTTTTTAATTCATTTGTCTTGTTTCTTCCCTCTAAGAGCGTAGAGAAAGAGTGCTGGATAATACCGTTATTTTTTCTGCTTCTTCCATATTCCTCTTTAATTTTAATTCAACGCTTGGATCGGAAAATCCTACGGTAATGCACGAGCATTGGCAGCTTGTTTTTATTTTTAATATTTCTTTTTTTTCCTCAGTTTAAATTTTATACACGATTTCCTATATTCCCTTCCATACGCCCCGACAGTTCTCGTACCTTCGCGTCCCCTTATCCTCGAGCAACGTTCAATTGATTCGTTTAACTACGAAAAATTGTATTAAAAATGATGAAATAGCCTAGTGTTGCCTCTCGACACGCTCATTCTCATTTTTTTGTTTTGTTTCTACTTTATCGGACTTCGAATTCATCTGTGTACAACACGACGTGCACGGCAACGAATGCTTCGTTTCTGTCGTTATACTTCCTCTACCCGCTTTTTCACTTAATTATTTTCTCAATGATTCAAGGCAAGCAGAAAAAGTAAAAAATGGATATGTATATCAAAGAATCGCATGCCATCCTTGCTCTCCCTCGTTTTCTTTTCCTTTTCTCATCTCGAATAATTGCCCTGCATCTTTGCTTCAATATTTCCTCTTCTTCGTTTCTTCATACCCATCGTTAAGATTATTTTCAAGAACTTTTGGTGATAACGCCAAAAGGGGTTTTAAAAAGAACTTAAATACCTGTTATTTATCATTAACGTTTTAGTTTTTTCCATGGTTCATAGATCGCACCCTCTCGAGTAGACTGTGTGTCCCCGGCCGAGCGCGGTCACTGCGTTCGTCGTTTTTTGTTTCCTGTGTTTTGTTTTGTATTGTGTCTGTTAAATTCCACAGTTAAGTCGGAAGTATCCGGTCACTCTTTCCGGTATAATCGGTAACTCTTAGGTTTCAGCTAATGCTTAGGCGGCTGCTAGCTCGAATCGCTAGACGTCGATATGCGCAGCTGACGTTTGCCACGCCTTCGGGGATGAGAGTGGTCCTAGCTGCTTGTCGATGCTATAGGGCTTACAGGACTTAGGGGACTTCGCGCCGAATCTCTCAGACATCCCGTCAGCGTTATAACTAACTTTCTACTACCGGCGTTGTTTCGGTGTTCGCAAAACCATACACCCTGCCACGTGCCCAACGCAAGCTTCCCGTCGGTTATTGGAATGCTCAGGGAAGAACCGAGAAAGCACGCTTTCACGTGAGCCGGCTGAAACACAAGAAGCAGAGATTATTTAATATGCATCCTCAAAAATTGCATCTCCTATTGTAGCAGCCTCAAGTAAAAAATTACATTTGATTAAGTTGAAGATTAATGTTAAAAATAAAGTTATCAGACTCACAATAATGTTATATCTTGGACAAGCAAAACACAGGACTTTCTATGCAAGTCCCCAATTAAAAATTGTGTTTAATACATGCTAATTCTCTGAACATAATTTGATCCCTCATTAGGTAAAGATCAATGAAATTTATTGCCAATTTGAACAGTCATCAGTAAATAATTTTGTAGAGACTGTGATTTGCACACAAACTGAGTACACAAATACAATGCAAAACTGAATTGAAAGAAACGTGTTGGGATAATCAAAATGATAAAATTCTAGAAGAATTATTCTCACCATGTCGTCAGGACCTTCGCAACTGTGTCTGTACGGCATGTCCTCTGGAATGATTTTATTGAGCATCATTTCCATGTCATCCCTGACATCGGGATCCCAACTCTCGTTGAGCGCCAGACTGGCCGACGTGTGAAGAACTGCAATGTCAGGGGAAGAATCAATTAGAACGGTCCGCAAAATGCAAAACTGTACGGTCTGCATGAATAAATATAATTGTACCAAGGCTACCTTGGATAAAGCGCTTACTCACTTTGTACGTGACACAGGCCGACTGAGAATTGACAGAGTTCTGGAACCTGTCGTAGTATTTCCTCCGTAACAAGATGCACGCCTCTGTGTTGAGGTCTCAGATTGATTTTTCTCTGTAACCAGGCCGAGCCGATTTGAATACCCATGTTCGAGGATGCCATGATATTATTGTTGTTTGTCGTCGACGATAAACTCTCTCGACGCCAGCTGACCGCCGTACGAGCCCAACGTTAAATGTTTATGGATAAACGGAGGGAGAGAAAAAAAAATAAACAACTGTAACGTGCGAGGGGATAACGTGTGTTCGATCGACACGTGAGAAATAACGGCGTTTCGACGATGACGATGACGATGACGATGACGATAACGACGACGACGACGACGACGACGATGAGGAGGAAAGATCCGTGCGGAGAATCACGAGTGCACGAGTACCAGCAGCTCCATTATTATTGGGCGGCACCGTGCAAACTCCCGACACTCTTGATCTCTCCTTTTCTAAACCTGGGCTACGATAGCAGTCTATCGAGCCACATCATGTTTCCTCAACGTAACACCCGCTTATTATCCTCAACGCCGGCACACTTTGTGACAAAAAAAAAACTTTAGTCGAGGGGTATCGCGGATATCGCGCGAAAAGGTTAGGAGAGATAACGATTGACTTGACGTGCGGCAGCAGCAGCACCACCACCACCATCACCATAACCACTTCTCTATTATACCCACCGAAAACTTCAAGTTCGGATCGTACGAGAGTCTAGTCAAATCAGTCACTTTATGAATGTTATGAAATTAGTACATTATGAACATTGCTCGTGTGAAGATCTCGGTTATTGTGTTCTTTGAGAATGCTTTTAAACGGTTTGGCTTTGTCAACATTTCGATCGTCGTGGTCAACGTAAACATCGATATTGGCGCGATGCGAAGACGCATGTAGTACTTTTCTTTGACTATCTATCGTTCTTCCAGTCGAGACGGAGCGCGATCACGCCGAATATTGCATTTCGATCCTAGGCGTTTTGTCGTGAAGAAAATGACCATTTGTGCACGAGTATCGGTAGAAATGTGCTATTTCCTGCAAAACAGATTACCTACAAATTCTATGAAGTTAATGACCGAGACATAATTTATAATTATGATTTTACCCGGAATTATCGAGTTACCGAGGTCCCAATTTTATTACGATTTGTTATCACGTTCGAGGGAATTTATTGCACGAGAATTTAATTCGTCCAGTCAACGTGTTATTCCACTCTTCCCCAAATGCGGCCAATTTCATTAGCGGTAGGGTAGGGGCAATACTGTAATCTCCAAGCGAGATTTGTTCAATTAAAAATTCACTATTTTCTTCTTATGTTTACTATTCTTTGTAGCAATAAAGAGGGTAATGTAGGAACAGCAGGTATTGCCACGAAATTTGTGAAAAAAATAGTTACCATAATTGAAAAAATGTCTACTCTACATTGACCGACACGTTAAGTCTTTATTGCATTAATGATCGATCGTGAAACAATTCGATAGTTTATAATAGAATCGATATACAAAAACATACAAACCTAAAGCGCGTATTTTTTTAAATATTCTTTATATACTTCCGTCTCCTTTACGTGCTGCTATTTACAGTCCTGCTAACTCCTTCTAACGATAAAGTCCTTCTAACACGTTTTCTCAGCTATCACACTAAACAGTCATAAGAATAAGTTACTACAGCCATCATCGTCAAACGTACAGATTTTATTTTATTTCTTCGTTTTTGCTTCGATTTTAAACAAACAGCAGAGAGAGACAGGACGATCGATCATTTTTGTTTGTTTTTTTTTTTTGCCTTTTTTCGTAATAACTTTTGCTGTCGCAAGACAATAATTACATTAAGCCTATTACAAGTTTATGAGCGACGAATTATCGATAGTGGTGATGCGAGAAAAAAAACGTAACTTCAAGCCACAAATAACATAAATATTCACCTTCCGATTCCCATTTCGGCGATTTCTCGTGCACCGGTAACCCCTCTATCGACAATTCGTCTCCCTAATACTAGATTTTCGTCTTTTTTAAATCTTTTTTTGTTTTTTCTTTTTTTCTGTCCAAACACGAAACAACTAAAAACAATTCGATCTCATAATTTTTTTTTTTTTTTCAAAGATTTTTCTTTAATCTTGCTGTTGTTCTCTTCGTTTTAGAGATTGTAACCGCAGATCTCACGTCCGCAGTTCAGGACAACATTGAAGGCGAGGGTCTTGATCCGATTGTAGGGTCTCGAGTCCTTGAGTAGATTGGTCAGTTTGTCGAGGCCGTCCTCGGATTCTAGCAGCCGACAGTACTTCGATGCTGCCGGATACGAATTAAGAGAGTTAACATAGAGAGTTAACATAGTTGCCGTTTTATAGACATGATTTTTGGCATTCGATCGAGTTTGTTTCGACTTTACTCACGATAGACTTTGGTGAGATTGGCCAGTGCCCAGACCGCCCAGTGCTGGCACTGAGGCGTGTGGTAAACGTCCAATAGTCGTAGAAGGGGCAAAAAGGATCGATAGTTTATGTTACGCTGAGCCGAAATGTCCCATCTTTCGATAGCCGCGACCATGCGTTCGAGAACGTCGTCTCTCGATGGTTCCTCCATCGTCCAGGCTTCCACGCCGTCCGAGGCCATGTGAGCCAATATACCGGTCGCGTTGTAGGATACCTGTTGGAACGATTTATTTATAACAGGCGATCTTCAATCGGAAGAAATTTTTATTTTTATAAATTTACCTCTATCAGGTCACTATCGTAGGCCAGCAAATTAGCGAAAACCGTTACGTATTGATGCTGCATCAGGTGAACGCGAAGGTAGTCGACTTCGGCGACGTTGCCGAGCAAGCCCATCATATTTCGAAGCAGTTCCTCTTTGTATGGATATTGCTGATCGTAAAATATAGCGATGATTAAAAAAAAATTTAATGAATTTAATTGATTATCGATTTTCGGAAAACCACCGTGCTCACCTTCACGCACCGTAGGAACAAGCTCATACCCTGCTCGTCTAAGAATCTCTGACAATTTATGGCTGTCTCATCGGTCATGTTCCACATCGTCGACCAAGCGACCTCGAGAACGTCGTCGAATATGCTGTACTCGACACGGTACTTAACGAGATCGAGCATAGTTCCAACGCAACCCAATTGTCCCAAAAGTCGTTTCTTCTTTCCCTCGACCTGGCATGCCAGGGAGTTCAACAGGTATATCCCGATGCGCTGAACGAAACCCTCGGACTCGGCGTGTTTCGCCGAATGCAAAAGAACTTTGACCAACGCTTCGTAATTCCACATCTGCATAGCGGGAAAAAAAATCAATTCGAATGTTTCACAGTACACAGATTGGGTCGCGTACGAAAACACGGTGAGTTTTTAGTGAAAGCTTACCACATCCTGAGGTATGTGGAATTGGCACAGCGCCAAACAACCGTTTCGCATCATCGTCTCCTCGTCTTTGTGAGCATTCATTCCGGCTAGAAGCGTTCCTATTATTCGTCGCTTCAGCTGTACCGCGAAACCGCTCTTTTCCTTCATTTTAACGATGTAGAAGAGCGTTGCGCTGCACAAAAAAAATCGGAGTTAGGTGTAACGGCTCGTTGCTAACGCTGGACTGATGCTCCGAGGTGCGAGGCTGAGGGCCTCGGACCCCGCAACAATGTCGCGACGGACAGTCGCGACGCTGTTGATAAGGCCGAAAAATAAGATGCATGGGAAGAGGCTGGAGCCGTTACATAGGCGACAAATTATTCTAATAATTTTTTTTAACCGCATATACTCGACTTTTAAATATCCACATAATAAAAATAAAAATATATCGTAATCCGAAGCAGATATTACCTTCCCGATATCTGGATGTGTCTCTCGGAAAGATGTTTCTCCATGGCTTCGAGTACAGTGTACAAGGCCTGATCCATCCGTTTGCAATTCTCGTACCTAAACACGTGATAGAGATCGTTCAGAACTTTCTGAAGTAGTTCCTGCTTATTGTCCATGCATACTCTCAGAGCTATGAGTATCTGGTCTTCGTTGGCGTCGCCCGCGATCTGTGAAAACAAAAAATCCAATGATTAATGTTTTTAATCAATCTGTTTTTTTTTTGCTGCATCCTTCCACAGACGACACTCGCCACTTTTGCTGGTATGTCGTGTCTTCTGCAAGCTTCATGACGAGTTCCATACAATCCAAGGAACTGCAGTGGATTCTGCACTCTGGCTGCGAGTCCCTGTATGTCACTTTGCTCGGTGTACCTGCTGTACGGTTCTTTGAGCGGATGCTCGGCTACGCCTCTGCCCGCAAGGTTCGTACCCCCGATATCCAACGATACTAGCTCTGGCAAACCGGCGATCAACTCAGACAGAATTTGATTGGCGTTTTCATAGTATCCGTACTTGTGATTCGCATGTGATATATCGAGATGCCGTAATTTCTTCAATTGACAAATTTCTTTGACGAAATCTTTGCAATTGGCATTTATCCGGACATTGTAGAGACACAGAGAGACAAGATCTGGCACCGAGTCTAGAAAACTGAAGGACGTTATGTCTGTCGCATTTGAAAGATCCAGGTGCGTCAATTTCGTCAATGTGCGGAGAAGCAGACGGTAGTCTGGTGTGGGGATGTTTACATGATCAAGTGCTAAACGCCGTAGCTTTGGAGCCTTGAAAACATAGCCTCGATCGCTGTAATCTTCCAGGCATTTAGGAGCTGTGGAGAAATTGAGTGTATTAACACTTAGGATTTCAATTTTTCTGGCCTGATTTATTGAGATAATCATTGCAGCTCTTCTCATGGCATCAATTGATTAATTCTTGATTAATAAATTTTCTTTTTTACGTTTTCGATTATTTATTTATTTTACCCTTCTCTATGAATTTTAATACTTTTGGGTAAATCATTTTCTTTTTATTGTCAATAATTTCCAATAAACAAAATTAATTCCATTTTTTAAGCAAAGAGACTCCGAAAATCTCAACAAGCTGAATTTTGAGAAAAAAAATTATATCAGAGTTTTGTCTTACATTCCAGAGGATTTTGAACGACTTTCTGACAGCCTCTGAAAGCCAGACTGTGAAGATTGTGACACATGGCGTTGATGTATTCGATGGACAAGGCGGTAAGCTCACAGCAGTCGTCGAACTCCAGATGCGTAATTTCTGGTCTGACGATTACCATGACGGACCAGTCGGTGATGGAGCTTGACGATATTTTGACCCTTTTGAGCTTGGCCACTTTGGTACTTCTGAATATAGCAAAGAAGGAGTCGTCCGCTTCGGCATTGTTGCTCCTCTGTACAAATTCTATGAACTTGTCGCATATCTCACTGGGAAATTTTAGACCCTCGTGCAACATTCTATAGCCGCTCTCGTCCTTGACCGATATTATGTCGAGATTGTCACATATAGTTCTGAAGCACATATCGGCCAGCGACTCCGGTCCCAGTTGTTGTTGGGAGTCGAAGAGTGCATCCAGATGCGCCATAATGCACGCTCGGTCTATATATATATATGTTTTTTTGACGCGTAAATATACAAGTCCCAACGACGGATATGCGACTGGGCAATTTTTTTCTTGGCCTTCAAGTGACGCTGTAATTCATGCGATCGTTCTCTCCTTTAGGGTTTTGTATATTCGGTTAAAATGATGCAATTAACGGTACACAACTGTCAAATGTGTCAGACGTATCAGCTGTGACGGTTGTGCATCGGGCATTGTAATGCTACTCGCAGGCAATAGCCGTGTCACCAGAACGATTCCCGAAATATCTTGAAACCTTTCGCTTCACTCTGATAACGCTTGTCAATAAACCACCAGTCCATCTTCAATGGAGAGTTCAACGAGTATCAACGAACCGTCTCGCCAATACACGGGTCTTCGTTAATTACTTGACAGATTTTTTTCTTTTCTCTGTCGAATAGGCCTAAGCGCGTACTGCGCGAACGCGCTCACGATTACGCACTGGCTCGCTCAAGTATTTCCCCCACTCCTCATCCCCTGACTCGATGAACTTGTGTATCGCACGAGAGAGTTATCCGAGTTATTAGAGTCATTACTTAACTGGTTTGGTCGGATTGTAAATTAGCAAGTTATCAGGTGACTATTGTAGTACTTAAAAGAACTACTTATTCAGTTAGGGGGAAAAAAATGTTGAATTTTAGACATTCGGGAACTTGCCGACCGAACGCGTTTATTACGATCCGGCAAGCGCGAGCTCTGCTTGGGCGATCGTCGACTCGTCAGCTGTTCTTGCGATTCTGAGAGTACATTGCAGAGAAATTTCGAAATTGTTTGAGAGAGATTTCTAAAGTATTGCACAGGACTGTGAGTACGTTTTTACATGACGAAAGCTTCGAACACAGTACATGTATGGATGATAGCAACAGGTCGTTTATAGATATTAAACTTTCATAGTTTTTGCGGATTGATTTATTTCTTAATTTATTCGTCGAATTCTCGATTAGTATGTGAGTTTTTTATGAATAAAATCTTTCTTTATTTAGGGACCCATCTGTCTTACAGTTGATATAAAATAAATATTAATGGAAGATGAGCTAAAGCTATGTATTCAAAGCGTTCGTCGACACCCAGCTTATCAGCTTTGCGTCTGAGACTTATGATTAAAACGAAAGTACAATTGCATCGCGAGGGTTGAGATATCGTCAACGTCTCAAAAGATGCTGCGCTCGAGAGTCGTACGAATTAAAACCTATAACAAAAATACCAGTGAATACAATTGACGCGAACATAAATTTATAACTAATTAACAGTAATAACTGGATGAACAGATTAGTGACTAATCCTTTGAACACAATGTCCCCCTCCCCGAAACTCGACACCCGCCCATCGGAAATGCACGAGCAGTGAAAGCAGATCGTGTAAAAACCTGTTTGACTCTTAGGATATATGTTGTTTATCCGAGTCCATTAGAAATTACTGTATCGGCTATAGGTGGCTGATCGTGCACTCCCCTCGGTCAGGTTATGTGCGAAACTATGAGTCGGGCGTTCAGCGACAGAATTGAATCGCCCGACGGGATATCGAAATCCGGAGCATATGGGAGTGATAAGACAGTCGGGATGTCTGAACTGTCAAAATAAATCCCATCATCGCTATTCGATGGGAGATAAGACTCATCTCGTCGAGAATAAAAATGGCGCTCGATGTGCCTGTCAATTCGACGTCGCTTCAACAATAAACTGTTGCTAGAACGTTCGTGTGTGTGTGTGAGATAGATGTCACACCGCCTACCACATATCGAAAACGTGTACAATTTTTCGTGCAATAATTCGAGACTGTTTTTGTTTTTGTTTATTTTTTTGTGTAATTACTCGTACCAGTTGACTAACCAGGTGCAATTGCGAAATGAGCATTCACAGAAAGAGGTAAGATTTAAGTTTCAGACCCAATATTTTGCGATCTTACTTTTTTTTTGTTCTGTAAACGACGGAATATTTGACAGCAGCTTGAGATTTTGTTTTACGCCGTATATATGTCACGTGTTTGTTTTTACAGATTGATCGACTTCGAGGAAGTCCTCAATGAGGAGGACATCGATGTGGCCAGCTTAAAGAGAATCTGTTTCCATGGTAATTATTATTTGCGATGGGTATTAATAGTGTTTCGAACCAAGCAAGATTGCAAGCTCTTTATCTAGTCACATGACAAGTTGGATGGCTGACATATGCTAAAAGAAATAATTTTTTGCATCCCGTTCACATTGTTAAAATTTCTATTGTTGTCGAGAAAGATTCTGGTTGGGTTATTAATTTTAAAAAATAATGTTTGCCGTCAAAAAAGTTTCACATGTATGATACAGGATTTATAGGACTTTTTGGGAATTCTTTTGCAGGCATACCAGATCAGGGTGGCTTGCGGTCCCTGTGCTGGAAGTTGCTCTTGAATTATCTGCCGCTGACAAGGGCCAGCTGGTCGGAAACCCTGTCCCGCAAGCGAGAATTATACAAGCAATTTATCGGTAAGCTATCCGTATATTTAGGCTGAGGAGTACAGACAAATTGTGCAATAAATTGACAATAAATTTTGTTTCTTCTTTATCGCAGAAGACTTAATAGTAATGCCAGGTGAAGCTGCACTCGACGGTGAAAGGGTCGATGTCACATTGGACGATCATCCCTTGAACTCCAATCCAGGCAGCAAGTGGCAAACTTTCTTCAAGGATAACGAGGTCCTATTGCAGATAGACAAGGATGTTAGGTATGCACAAATTTTACTTATCATTCTCCGTAGTTTTTATAATTTGTACACGAAACTAAATGAATAATTAAATGAAGGAATTGATGATTCATTACAAGAAGGGAAATGAAGAGAATAATGGATGGGTAATTTGTTAAAATAAAATGTTAAATTTTCAGGAGGCTCTGTCCAGACATATCATTCTTCCAGCAAGGCACAGACTACCCCTGCCAGGCTGTAGTAGGTGCGAACGGCCCGAAGCGTTTGCACTGCAGAGTGCAGCACACTGTTCTCAGAAGCGCGAATGTCGAAAGAAAAGGTCTCGGTGTGACAAAGGTAAATCCAAAACGTCCCTCCGTTTTATTTCTCAACGATTTTTCTCGAATATAAAGGTAATATTTTCCTTCCACTATCCCGAACTAAACGGAGCAGCAGGTACGTTATTAAATTCGGATGAAAATCTTTCTTTGGTTTGATTTAAGATTGCACGCGCGTCTTAGTGCCATATCAGTTGTTTTGAACGCTTGCAGATAGCGGTATCGGTGAGAAAAGCACCTGAGGATTACGCCCCGTTGACTGAAGGAGGCGAGGCGCACTGGGAGGTCCTAGAAAGAATTTTGTTCCTCTACGCGAAATTAAATCCCGGCCAGGGTTACGTGCAGGGGATGAACGAGATTGTCGGTCCGATATATCACGCGTTCGCTTGCGACCCGGATCACTCTTGGAGAGGTAAGTTGGAAAAAAAAGAATACAGTATTAATTTTTTTTTAATGTATTCCTTTCTTTTATTGCAGAATACGCTGAGGCGGATACTTTTTTCTGCTTCACGAATCTCATGGCCGAGATCCGGGACTTCTTTATAAAATCGTTGGACGAGGCTGAGTTTGGTATAAACTCGATGATGTCGAAATTGACTCAACAAGTTAAAAGCAACGATCACGAGGTCTGGATGCGACTGCAACATCAAGATCTTTGCCCTCAGTACTACAGTTTCAGGTACTCTAGTGAATAAATTATTCTCCGATTGAGACAATACGTGAGCTGAGAGAAAACGTTTTTGCCAACCATCGCTAAACTCGAGATCGTCCCCCGGGCATCGAGAAGGCTCCCACTGAAATTCGATCGTCTTAACTTCTCCGTAGGTGGTTGACTCTTTTACTCTCGCAAGAATTTCCGTTGCCCGATGTAATGAGAATCTGGGACTCGCTGTTCGCCGACGAAAAGAGATTCAGCTTTCTGATTCACATCTGCTGTGCCATGATCCTGTGAGTACCGTTGACGATTATTTTATAAAATTATTTATAAAAAATGATTTACTGACTGTCGAATTAATTTCAGATTGTTGAGAGATCAGTTGCTCGATAACGATTTCGCGACGAACGTTAAACTCTTGCAGAACTTTCCTTCCATGGACATACAGATCGTACTCTCTAAAGCCGCAAATTTGGCAGGAAAAACACTGAATACTCCTTAACGTCGATGGAAAATGAATTTTTACGGTTTTACAAGAAATATAATTAATGATACATAATCGTGATAAAAAGCAAACAAATAATAATCATACGAGGAGGATAAGAAACTAACGGAACGAAGCTTCGTATCCGAGTAATCGCGGGAGCTCGTATAAACGTTCCTCTTGTTTATCGTCGTTTTGTTTTCATTTTCTTTTTTACAATTAAACACGTCCAGAGCCAGCAACTTGAAGAAGCTCGCAATAAAAACGCAATAAAAGTAATCAAGATCCAAGATCTTCTCGTGAAGTCCCGTATAAGCGCGGCAATTGCGATCATCAGTTAGACTGAGATTATAATCACTCGTACGCATATTCAGTAGCGTTAAGCGACGAAGATTACGAAGAAAAATTGAAAAAAAAAAAAAAAAAAAAATATTAACAATGATCTTATTTTTCTAACGATCTTCGTTACGCCACTTACGTTTATAAATAAACTGTTATATTAATAATTATCGATCTTTGACTTGTATACTGCCCAACTACTTGTATGTTCCAAACATTGCATCTTTCATTTTTGTACGCACTAAAAATGTCTTACAACTCACGTTCTTTCTTCGGACAAGAGAAAAACCCACCCACCGAGATTTCTCGTAAATATGAGGGTACGATCGTTGATTTACGTCACATTGTGATTCCGAACTCTCGGTTAAATATGAAGTATATACAATATGCAGTAATAGCTTGACGGCCGAATATCCGCTGAGCCGACGATAATGCATCGGATGTTGTCGTTTCTTTCGTTTATTCTAATTTTTTTCTTCTTTTTTCATCGTAGTCAACTCGGGAAGATTTTGTTGGGGCAACAATATCGGAGCGTCCGAGCGTTGCGAATCGAATCACGCTGTGGGCAAGCCACGGGTCAAGCACGAGTTTGCAGTTATACGTATAGGCGAAGAGAGTACAGCCGAAACGAGGATAAGCGACGGGGAGAAAGAAAGGGAAGGTGAAAAAAAAGAAAAAGGGTTGACCGAGGACTAAGAAGCGTCGGAAGATCGAGACGCGAAAAAGAATAAAGGGTCGCCGAATCCACGAGCGCGCCCTTCGCGAATCCCGAACGTCTCGTATATACGAGTATAAAAAATGGTCTCGCAGCGGTGTGCCTGTGTGCAGTTGATGCTGCCGTTGGTGCACCGAAAAGTGTAATCCCGTGGGCGGACATTTATGACGGTTGATTGCTTGATTTACGGTCTCTCGGGGGTCCCCAGATGTCCGCGGGGCCCGCCCTTAAACGACCGCGGGCTCGGGCCTTGCGAATATAGTATTTTTTATTTTATTTTTTTTTGTTTTTCGATAGTTGTAGAACTCGCTCTCGATCCGACTGATAGATACAAGGCTCGCGATTATCAAAGACTGATTCAGAGCAGACTTTTGAAAATTAAAGTAAAACAATTCTCTTGAACTATTAAATAATTTCTCAAATAATAAAAATTCTACAACTTAAAAAATTGTTTTAAAATATTTTTCTATATTTTAAATCGAAGTAAATTTTTTATACTAATCAGAGAACTCGCGAAAGATTTAACGACGCCGCCCTTTTATAGTCTAACAGAGGCAACTCGTTTGTTTTTCAACGATCGAGTTCATTAAGAAATTCTCCGAACGTGCCTCAGAAACTCTTGTTGTCTCGGTTACAATCTTCGAAGACAAAATAATAATATTCAAAGTGTTGCTGATGCACTGGCACCCCGGAGAACAACCCTCGAAATTGGGAAAAGCGTGGAGTGGCGGTGGAGTAGAGTAACAGAGTACCGCTCGATGGTACCGTCATCGGGGCTCTTTGTAGAAAGCACAGAGAATTACGAATGCATATCCCATTGCGCTTCGAACCGCTGGAAATGAAATTCCCCGGTGGCCCGTGAGTTAATGCCGAAAGGGATTAAATTGAATTTTCAACTCGGTCCTCGGTCGGAGTTTCAATTTTACGGCGGAGGGAAAATAATGCCGAGCGGACTGACATGCACTCTCGTGCAAACCGAAAAGCTCCCCTCATAATTCTCCACAGTCAGTGTTCACAACTGTATCGGTTTTTATAGCACGAATATCTTTCGGTTTTTTTTTGCAATCCTTCTACCTTCGACCATAAAAAAAATGTCTTCGATTCAATTGATCTTAGTTGAATCAACAATAAATTTATTTACAATAGTGGCCTATAGGTAGGCAATTCGATGGACCGGTATTAAAATAACTTTAACAAATTCGAGTCGAATAACTTTTCGGACTTTACCATTATTTACAATTATACATTATTTATTGATGCCGATTAGATATCGGTATCTATCTCAAATGTTACCGAGAATCGTATCCATCCATTCGATACTCGCATCACGGGCTCGAAGTCTGCCGACGAGTGAGGCCGATGTACGTGGGGTGGGTTTGCAGCGTCCCTCCCAACCCCCTCTCGAACTGGAGTTTTGACGATAACGAGCGGATTTGCAATCACGTCCGCATTGTGCCAACATCCCTTCACGACTGTTACCTAACTCGAGGAGGGATGAAACTCAACTCAGACGCCGCTGTATGAGCAACGAGGAGATCACAGAGCAGGAAGCTCCGCGCGCTGTGATCCTCTGTTCCGTTGCTCCGATGCCGCCGGCTGGAACGTCGAGGGCTCCCGCAAAGGGGCTGCTCACGGCGCCGGGCCGTGTTTTGCGTCCTCTCGCCGTTCCGAGATTGCGACAAAGTGGAAATCTCCAAATTACAGGACTATCACTCTATACATTATATGCACAACATCCGCAAAGGCGACGCGCAAATATTTCACCAGACGAGAGTACACGCAAAGCATACGCCCCAACAGATTTCCTCCAACATTAATTCAACATACTTCCGATTTAGTAAAAAAAAACATAAATAAAAAAAAATTAAAAAGTAAAATTCTGTATGGGTCGAGTGCGGCTGTTTGCATTCTCATTTTTATTATCTTCTCATGATCGACTTGTTCTCAGTTTTCGATAGTTTAGTACTTCTGTTTATACTCCAATTTTTTTTATTTCCGATGGATAATGTTCATTTACTATTTGTTATTGTTTCATTGTATAATTTCTTGTTGCGCATTTTCTTTGCCACTCGTCGATGTATTTTTTGGAGCACGGACTCTTTAGGAGGCTTGCCTCACGACACGAATAAACGCCACTATCTATATATCGACTTTTAGCCAACTGGATAATAATTCACAACAAGTTCAAGTTCTTCAATCCTCTCAGTACAACATACGAATAGATTGATTGAAAATATGGACGACGAAGAATGATTAAAAAAAATACAAGTCCAGTGATGTGAAAAAAAAGAAAGTAAACAGGTGTCCAGTGATAGTGAAAACTGACAAGTTTTGATAGCGCATGCCAGAGCGGTTTCTTTTATTACACAAGTGCATACATACAGACTACCACGTTGTAAATACAGTATAGGATATCATACAGCATCATACCTCAGCATGCGTTGAAAAAAATACATATATAGATATATATATATATATACTATATAGACGAAAGGATGGGGCCAGGCGTAAACCACATGCCGTCATCGAACGGGAATTCACCGATGGGCTTTTCTCCACCATACTCACTACACGTGCATATAAATACATATATACATGTATGTAAGTAGGTACACATACACGTATCGTCGATATAAAACGCACGACAGAGAAAGCGCGTCGGCGATCGGGACGGCGGGGAACAATCGACGACGTTGTGGGTGCCCATAACTCACCGAGCGAGGAAGACGGTGTAGAAAGGTCGTGCCGGAGCGGAGTGTCTGGCAACTGTTTTCATAGGGCCGCAAACGCTCGTCCAGGCCGACGAGAATAATACAGAAAAGAGGCTTCGTTTTCACACCATCTTCACACGCGTCAAGCCCAGCTTCCACCGTGCCTCTCCGGACGGGTGCTTCGCTGCACCGACGTCCTCCGAGCCTCGGACTCCACGCTTGATGCGTGCTGCAACCTCGTCCGGCACTCCGAACGGAGAATTTCAAAGGAATTTACAATCGGTCGATTTATCATCGATGAAGCTTCGAACGAAGAACGTACTCGAAAGTGCGGCCTGATAGTCCACTCTAAAGTCAAAATTGATTTTTTTTTGCTCAAGAAAACTGATAAAAATGTTTACTTCGACTTTTAACGTTCATTGAGAAACGTTTTTGTTATCAGGAACGGTAACAACTGAAAAGTCACGGTACCTTAGAGCGTCGATTTAGTGAAATTCACATTGGACCATGATTCTTATAGACCTAACGTTTATTTCCTTAAAATGTGTTTTCAGGAACGGTAACAACTGAGAAGTCATGGTAACTTAGAGCGTCGATTCAGTGAAATTCACATTGGACCATGATTCTTAACGACCTAACATTTCCTCAACATGTGTGACAACTATGACTGAGGATGTTGAGAATGTGAAATTCTTAGAAGAAAAGATTACCGAGTTTAAAAATGTTATCTACAAAAAAAAAGTAGCCTGCGGGTTGAGCCATAGTAAATCACCCGCTATGATAGTACACTTTGATTGAAGCAGCGTTGATTAAAATTACACCCTCAGCCACGTTATTGATGATTACCGCGAACACAATTAGCCTCTCGAATAATCAGCCCGTGTACGATGTTATACGGGGGACGGAGAGTTTGTGCGGGACGAGAGAAGGGCGCCGGATCGTTAAGTCTTGGATTGCCGTGAGTCGGATTTGTTGGGTTCCCTGTGTGCGCTCGCACGGTTTTAGTTCCGTGCACCTGTGAGTCTCGAGGAAACGACCTGTTCCCACAGGCCGCGATCCGGCGGATAACGTCCGGACAGCATTGACGAACCGAGATGGCAACGTCACCGGGAAACTTGTTGGGGAACGCGGTACAAATTGTAGTGTGCGAAAAAAAAATACGAACCAGAGATTAGGCACCGACTCGTCCAGCTACACCGAAGTACCGGAGAATAAAAAGGGGGGCCGATTGCCGATCGACTGAAATTTATGCCCACGTGCGAAACAACCCTAATTCGGCCGCAGGTGTACTCACGCTCGGATAACTGGACGGGAGAGCGATATTCAAATGCGAAATGTCCAGCATCCCCAATCTCTATCGCCGATCTTCCGGATACTACGATACAGTAGCTGAAGTAATCCGGAGGGTAATCTAGCGATTTTTTTATCCGGAATAGGTAGGGAGAATTTTTTTTCTTTTTATGGGATGGAAAAGCCTGAGAACTTTTTTAAGGAGGGAAAAAATTGGGAGATTAAGCTATTCTTGGATCCTACGGCTAATTCTTTATTCCCCTCGTTTGATCAGTTTTTTTATTAGTTAACGAATTAAGAGATGGGCGAGAAAAAAGTTTGCGGATCTTTGTGGCCATTTTTTTAATACATTTTTTTATCAGGTGTTTTCGGATGCAATAATTGTGTCCCAGGGTAAATTAATTCGAGGCTACTGGCGCATCCGTGATTTCGTTCTTTTACGAACTCGTGGTATTATTTTCTCATTCCCGGGAGCAAATAATAATCACGCTCGAGAAGCCAGCGTGGGAGATTGAAGTCAGTCGATCCCCGAGTCGCGAATCGTCAGTGATCCGAGCTGCGAGATCTTTGTGTACGTGTGTTGGTCCAGACAGGACAGTCCGCGGGAGTTCGATGCTTCGATGCACCCTAACATACATACGTACACATGGGAGGCAGGGGCTGAATTGACGAACGGAGGGAATGTACTACGGGCTCTAATGTCGTGTAATAGCCGGCACGTGGCTTCACCAAGAATCCCGTCCGCGCTTCCCTTTAACCTCCCTTGCGCCACAACGGGTGCAGTGCAGGCGCTAATACGCTGTGCACTGCCTCCAGGCTTTCTTCGCATTGTTCTCCAACCAAAATGCGAAGTAATAGCAACGGATGTTGCGTCGTCACGATCAATTGGAAAAAAATTTAATTTATTTTCGGCCGTATTATATTTTATTTTATTATTATTATTAATTTTTAAGTAGTTACGTATTGCATTTTTTTCTTATTGGTATCTTTTCTTTTCACACTGAGAAGAAGGAGAGTATTCCCTATTTATGGTTGCAACCGTGATTTTTTGTCATGGTCATCATAAAAATCTGTTGCTTTTACTATTAAATTTTTTCTCTGTGCATATTATTTTAGTAATTGTTACTTTTCTTCTCATATTCTTTTCGTATTTTCAGTTCAGTTAATGTTCTTCTGGTTTGCTTGTGTTCTGATTTTGTATCTTGTGGCACAGAATACAAATCAGAATACAGAACACAAAACATACAAATGAATATATCAATCTATCTATCTATTAAAAAAAATTATTATTAGTATATATTTTTTATTGAGTTGGAAATTTGATTTTACATTTTATTATACTGAAAAATAGAAATATTTTCTGCGGGTAGTCTGCAACGGAGAGTAAAATTTTTCATTGACGATAGCTGTGCATCATCCCTTGAAAGTCATGCCGAGCCGACAATGAACTCTGGGACCCCACGTACGACGGCGGTGCGACGGCGGTGGAGCGAGGGCTCGAGCGAGCACCGAGGCACCGAGTATTAAACTCTAATCCGATTATTCCTTTCGAATCAACGCACTCGAACCAACTTCGTGCGACCGTACAGAATTTTTTCGTCCCGTTCTACCCTCCGTACGAAAAAGTAAGCAGAAAAGAGTCGCGCGGTTTTACCAGCAGCGTCCCTCACAGATCCAGGATTGAGTCATCTGATTTTTTTTTCCCACTTCCAAAATAATAAATAAAAATTCGTGAAAAATACTCCAATTTATCGTCATTCGATAATTATTTTTTTCACGTTTAATTTCATTGAAATAACGCACGGCAGAGCAGAGACTGTTCGACGTGGTCGATTATGAATACATTAGATACCCGATGCATCTCTTATCTCTCTTATCTAAAAAAAAATGAAAACCAAATAAATATTGAGTGAATAATTGCGAGCCGGAGCCACACGCTTATCGGAGCTGGGTGAATCGGACGGCATGATGTGGAGAGGGCGAAAGAGGAAGAGACCGGGCCCTGCAAGAAGTCGAGGATTTCTCCGCTACCGTACAGCCGATACCGATGGCGGATACCGAGGAATCGGAGAAAGGCGAAAGATCCTCGCGTGGAAGACGGCGAGAGGACAGGGGGAGGCGGCGAGGCGAATTGGTATTTAAAAATATGCGCGCCGACAGATGCGGTTTCCATGTCGTGCGCTTTCAGTGCATCCCATAAATATGATAAGAGCCTATTGAGAGATATACGAGTCTATAAGCAACCGAACCCGCTCCCTTCCACCTACTGCACTGAATATCTTTCTCTCCCTCGCTCATTTTTTTTCTTTGCTGTATATACGGTTGGTGAGCTTCTGGCTACTGCACTGGATGAACTGGATGCACGAGGATGGAGAACGAGGACCGCCCGCCCGTCTTCTTCTGCATCCTCGGCGCCCCCACACAAAAGTGAAAAAAAAGAAAAAAATTACCCGCGAGGCTTCATTAATTACACCGTTAATCGACGAGTCCGGTGCATATCGATGGTATTTGTCCCACTCCCTTCTTCACTGGACGCTCTTCCTTGTGGGCAGAGCATCGGCATGATGCAATGGCTTTGATGTGAATTTATTTGTTTCTCGGGTGTTGCATTTCGTAAAAGAATTTTCGTAGATATATATCTTATATAATACGAGCGATACTCTATTTAAAAAAAAACATATTACCAGAATTAACTGGTGGCTCGGACGTTTTTTGGTAAGAAGTCCAAGACCCTCCCTCGACGTGCACCAAATAAGGGTCAATTTATTTGCCGTACGATAATCGAAATAAAAATTATAATATGCACCCAGAAAAAAAATTTATTTGACGGCCACCGTTTATTAAGATGAAGTAAAATATTTATTTGATTTAAATAAATACTTATTTGAATCAAATAAATATTTTCCTTAATCTTAATAAACGGTGGCCGTCAAATAAATTTTTTTTTCTGGGTGTGAAGCTGCAAAAAACATTGAATACCCTCGGTGCCTGTTTCGCCGTCAGAGTTCTCAATCTTCCAAACGGCTGGATAAAACATTTGCGAATTGGCATGACACACTCAACGGGTTGATACCTCTGTTCGAGAATTTTTTGGAATTTTTTCTCCCCCCCCCGCCCGGCCAGTTTTGGTCCAGAATGATATGCTATTTTTTTTACCTTGGGTCTCAAGGGCTTGAAAGCAGCAAACTGCAGAAATTCGAGTATCATCCGTGTGCTCCGGCGTACATATAGCCATGGCAAAAGTAAAATGGTCTCCGTGGGAGAGGGGGGTTGGAAGCTGGTGGTGCTTTTGATCGATAAAAGCGTCGCGACGCCGCGGTACTGCTGGGCGTGTCCGCGGCGTCATTCCGCCCCCGCAACTATAAACGCTCCCCACGAGAACCGCGACCCCCGCGATCGTCAACATATATATACATCCGAAAGTCGATGGTTTATCCTCTGTCCGGTAATGTTTGTTCTTGCCCAAAAACTCCGTCAAATTTACTCCAATGCCTTTTTCCCCTAAAGTTTAAGCAAATTATAAATCCGGCGAATTTGCAATTTTTGCAATTCTTGCAATATCTGCCACTTAAGCATTTTCGCGATTTTAGTTGCATTTTCGTCTCCGCGGTGGGAAAAATTTATTTTGCGGTAAAAATTGGCACGACGGAGTCCAAGGAGGCAAGAAAGTTGAAACGAGACGGCAGTGACACACGCGAGGCTGGATGCGAAGGAGACTAAACGGATTAGGAGGGTCCTGTCGGATGACTAAGTTTCGGAGAGGCCAGCAGCGGCAGAATAGTCTGCAGGACTTGCCGTCGAAACCGGCAGGAGTCCCGAGGCCAAATCCAATTTGATCTTAACGTTAACTCGATCCTGTGCGTACGGTTACACGCCGAATTAACCGAGCCGGCACGAGGAGGACGTCGAGGAGAGCCACGAAGACGGGCAGAGTGCTCCAGCCTTGGGCCGGATCCCTGCGAACCGTCGGCCCGGGTTCGACGCTTCCCGCACGGCTAAGAAGTACATACGAAAAATATATTTAAAATATCCAATTTTTTCAATCCTGTCGGTTAAATGTCTAATGGTTGATTTTTAGCTCTTAAAGTGCAATGTATTAGTGGCTTTGAACTTTATTGCTGAGTCGATATGAAAAATACATTGTCACATATAATTTATTTCCATGGGGTTCGTGACTACAATTTAATTTTTTTGCGTTTCATTTAATCTTCGAAAGCAAAGCGAACGAATTCGCTCAAACGATAATGTTGTCCACACAATCGAACGGCATAAACGCTGCAAATAGTACACGGGGACGTTTTTTTGTCGTCTTCGAGAGTCATGGCTATTCATACTGCGGCGAATCTTGTACGGTACCGATATAACGCTACGCGCACCTGTCCTCGCTAATTGCACGGTTTATTTTTCGATAAAAAAGAAGAGATTAAAAATAAAAAAAATTGAAATCCAACGAAGTGTTACGAAGAAGTTTGTAAGAGAGACAGGGAGAGAGAAGATGTGCGTCTCTGTGGAGTCTGAATAAAAAATGTTGTGTCAGCGTGGATGATTGGCCCGACAGTCGGACTCTAGGTCTCTCGCGGATCCGCTCGGTATCTTCCTCTAACTCTTTGTATCCCGCGTCTCTCATTCTCCGGATTCTCCGTCCACAATCCCGTCGCCCTGAATTATCATTGAATATTACATTAACCGCGATCGGTTTGCCAAAGGGTCGCGAAATATTTATCAATCGGGCGGTAAATTAATGAGGGAGAGAGCGCAGATAAGGAAGAAACATAAAAAAGGAAAGAAGGTACGAGACGAAATGTTTTTTCGAAAGCGGGAAAATCCAGAAATCGGTCGTTCCTGTTTTCATCCAAATTGTGGATAACTTTCCAAAAACTTACCAGCAATTATTAAAAAAATTTTTTTAACAATCGTCAAAATGTTCGCATGTGGTCAAAGTTACAAGTCCGGTATTCTATTTTATTTTTAATAAGAATATCAATATCAATATATTAATATACAAATATATTAAAAGATTAAAACGATAATTTAGCACGAGGATCTTCTGCTGGCCCCGGGAGGCAGCGATGCGGGCGTGACGTCGTACGATTCATGCGCAATTAATTACTTCCGGGAAGAGGATTAGGATCGTCGTCGAGGATCGAAGATCGAACGGAGATTATCGCCGATAGCTTTGTATAGGCAGCCTCGGTACTTGCTGGCCTCTGCTCCGTGAAACTCCGACAGAGTCTTACAATTTCCCCAATATAATATATATCGTTGTGTAATTACAATTACTACAATTATTAATTACAATTATTAATAACCGTTCATCTCTCCAGCCTCACTGATAAAAAACGATCTGAAGAATGGTATAAGATTTCCGTTTTTTTTTTTTGCAGGACGTAAAAAGGTGAAACTGCGTAAAACAGAGGGAAAGCCGAGGGATACAGAGATTCGAGACCTTCCCGACTTGGCAGTAAATTCGTAAAATTGGGGGGAGCACAGGATAAAATTCCCGTTGGGTTCTCCGGTGTTGGCGATGCCAGTGTTAGGCGAAAGAGGAGCGCAGCGGAGAGCCGAGTCCGGTTTATCGGGCTGGAACAACAAGCGGCAATCAGGCATAACTCGATCATTTCATTCTTCTGCCTGCCTGGATCCTCCCTCGAGCCCCGCGAGCGTCGCCCAGACATTTCCCCTCGTCGCCCCGATGTCCTCCGCCATTCTCGGGAGATCCGGAGAAAAGCCCAGGAGCTGAGAGACAGAAACGAGCAGAACTGAGAAAATTCACGGAGGAAAACACAACTAGAGAAACTCCGCGGAAAGACGGAAGGCGGAAAAGCTGAGCACAGGGAAAGATATCGAGGATGATGAACACTGGATAGGGAAGAGCGTGCAAAAATGGAACAACGGGGCAAAACGGACCATCACCAATTTTCCGGGGGACTTGAAAAAAGAAGTCTCATCGCAAACGGTGGTTTCGACTTGGTCCATTTTCCCCCTTGCCTCCGCACTCAGTCGAGAAAACCGGAGACAAGCCCAGAGGCTGAGAGACAGAAGGGAGTGAAACGGAGAAAATCCATGGAGGAATACACAAGTAGAGAATTTCCGCGGGAAGGCGGAAGGCAGAAAAGCTGAGCGCAGGGAAAGGTAGTGGGGATGATGAACACTGGGCAGGGGCGAGCGGGCAATATGGAACAACGGGGCAAAACGGACCACCGCCAATTTTTTTCGGGGAACTTGAGAAAAGAGGGCTTAGCCCGGTCCATTTTGCCCCTTGGCGACGAAAAGCTGATTTTCGAAAGCTCCGGGACAATTCCAGCGACCGCCATATCGAGCAACGCGGATATAGTCCAGACCAGCCCTGTTCCCAGCAAAACCCAAGCCCCGACACTCTCACCCTCTTTCCCTCTCCGGGACAGTGGTTGGGGCTGTCGCTCCTCGCTTTGCTCCTCTTCCAGGCGCTCTTCGCTTTTGTCAACCCTCCGCGCGTCGGAGATTCCAACCTCCCTTTCGCGCCACGCCGCTGGAATTGTGAATCCCAAATCGCAAACACGCCACCACTCACACCAGGCACATTTCTCCGCGCCGATCGTGCAGAATTCTCTGGCCTGCGCTGTACCTATCATCCCTCCTAGCCATCCACCTAGCCGGAGACGGTGGGTTCGCAGTTTTCGAAATATACCGTGGGTAAGCATCTTCTGTACGATATATAGAATAAAAAAATATACATATATGCATATATAATGTATAGTGTAAACATGAATGTGATTTAGGTGAGGGGAATTGTGAGAGGCACTGAACGCGAATAGAATATCTTGACGTTCTGCCTTCTAGTGTTGGGGGGTGAAGGGAAAATTCTGACGATAACTGAATGTTCGGGAGATCTGTATATCGTTGACAACGATAACGAGCTTTTCGATCGGGAGATAATCCTAGATGGTCGCCCTAACGGAACTGAGGTGACCATCGGCAGACTTCAATAGACTAATGCACAATGTTCAAAATTGTAACTTGCCATAGACTCGTAGATAACCTTTATATTGGCGTCGTTTTTCCGTAACCCTTGCAACCATCGTTGTGTAGTCTATTTACTTGATTTTTAGTTGCATGGGGATTACTCGAGTCCATGAAAACAAAGTCGCATAAAGGTTAAAAATTTGAACAAAGCGATCAGTCTCATTTCAGTATACCCGGAGTCTTATGACAAGACTCCGGGTCAAGACTCCGGTTGCAATGACTATGACAGTCATTGCAACTCGTGGATGCATGTCTAGTCAACCCTAGTGCGACTACGACTACGATGCAACCCCGAATCCGTGGTTGCACCAGTTCCACTAGGGCGTAGAGTCTTTTTTTGGGAATGAGGGTTGTTTGTACTAGATTCGTTCTCATGTAACAACTACAATTTTTGCCAGGGTTCGTATTTGAGGTATTGAATTTTTTTTTATGGTTACTTATATTCTTCCCAACTTTGTTTTATTTTTATTTCTTCAAAGTCAATATGTGAATAATATTGCACGACTGCAGAACCGTATTCGTAAATTCGTCGCACTCACGCCCGGCAAAAGAATATGCACCCCAGGACGAGGAGCCGGCCATGAAAGCGCGGCTCCAGCCCCGACCTTTGTGGAGCGATAATTCCAGTCATTACAGTCAACCACCGCACACGTCGATAGATTTTTATGAATTGAGTTACAAGAAATATAGTCAAAGGGCATGCACTTTCAGCCGGGAGTCCTCGAACATTTTCCTCAGCAATGGTATTAACGGCCATATGAGATTGGTAAGAATAAAAAGGGCGTTCTGTTTTCGTCATAAAAAAAAGTAAATATTAACTCCCTCGCCCTTTCCATTGGGCAGGGGTTACCGGGCTCAAATTCACAGCTGACACTAAACGCTAACACCCAGCCACACAAAAATTTGCATCGTTCTGTAACCACCAAATAAAAATCAACAAAAACCCCCGATTTTACATCAACCACTTTCATTCGACTGAAACAACTAAAAAGTTATAAAAAAACTCCGACAAGGTGTAAAAAAAATAATAATAGAAAATATGGAATCGGAGATTCCGATGCGCTTTATCAAGCGATCCGTTAACGATCGAATTATCCACAGCCCTCCCACGGTATAACACCGAGCATATCCAGTACATTCACGATGCGCTTACCATCGTCGTTCCGGTGTAACAATTTCACCCCGTGGTGTGCTGCAGATCAGCCATAGCCAGGGTAACATCGATGTGTAGCTGCGGAGGAATATGAGAAGCAATCGTTAGTATACGCCAGTGGAAACAGTTAACCCCGCAGCGGCGGAGCAGCATTGGTACAGTGGAATCGGCACCGAGCAACATTATTCGGTCCACTTGTCCTCGGGGGTTCCCCTCGACGAATCGACCCCCATGCCGGGGAAGCGGACCATCGGCGGCCCCCTCGGATAATCCCGTTATCCGGTCGGCGCACACCTACGCCTAACTCCGGGGTCCTTCGAACGAGTTACAACTACGTTTGTACATGTGTAAACGCACTTGCGCGCGTACGTGTGCCCATGTGTGCATAGACGGTCCACGCACTCGCTCTCCCAAACCGGCGGGGATCGCGCCCTTTTGTAGCCGACGATGGCCTCTATGTCCCTTGGTTGTTGCCTCCGGACAATGGAGAACGAGAAACCCGGAGAGGATGGTTCGGTGGATAATCCGCAAATTGGGAACTCGCCGACGGCTTTTCCGGTGGTGTTGGCAGAGACAAAAAAGAATTGAGTGAAATAAAAAGTATCGATGGGAATGCACGATGGATACTGAGTTGCGCGGCAATTGTACTGTTTCGGGACGCGACACTGTCGACGGTACTAGAGAGCACAATGAGTTGGAGGGTTTATCGTTCGAGGATCGGAATGAGTTGGAACTGTATTTTTTAAATGAAATATAAGGGCTGAGTTAGCAGTTATTTTTATAAAAATGTTTACTGTGTAAAATCTTTAATGTAAAAAAATATTGTGTAAAAATTGTTGAAAAATGTTTTATTTGTTATCTGTACTAACAATTTTGGACGTCACTGTCGTAGTAAAATGAAACCCATCAACTCCATCCGTATTGCACAACTTATCTTAAAATTGTATCTTATTAAAACATCGACAAAAAAAGTAAAAAAAAAAAACGATGTCGAACTTCAGGACTGCGACCAATCGGTCGTGAATTCGTGATGAGTCTCTCCCGAGGGAAACCAGTGAGAAGGGGTTGGTATCGGGTATAAAGGGCCTGCAAGCGCTCGCTCCTCACCGCCCCGGACTCTTTAACTTTCCTTCAAATCGTGCGGCTCATTTGGGAATGAAACGTCGCGGTTTGGCAGGAAGGAAGAAAATTATTGTGGCGCAAAGAGGAAGCGGCCGGGGGGGTGCTTGAAGTGCTAAAGAATGAGAAAAAGAGAAAGCGGAAAAATTCTTCTTTTTTACATTCCCCCCATCAATTTGCATGAAATTCACGAGTCGATCCCGCTGGCCCGAGCGCTCTTTGATCTCGGATCCATCTTGTTGATTAACGAAATTTCATTTACTCCGCGGCTGCGGATCAATAAATGCTGTACAGTTGGGGATAAAAACTGTCGATCGAAAATCGCCCCCTACCTTTCCCGCATCGGTGTAATTTGTCCATCCAGCCGGAATCCATGCTGGGCGTATCAATTATCGCGTGCGAGGCGTTAAGTACGAAGAAACGATCCTCGTATGGCGCGACATGTGTGCTCTGCGATCGCAGCCTCCGGAATCCTTCGGCTACGACCGGCAAAAAGGGGATGAAGGTTTAGGGTGGATTACACGATCTGGCGAACTGGCTAATGCTCCCCACGATCCCCCAGAGGCTTTTCTTGTAAACAGATACATACAGAGAACGTCCTCCCTTGCACCCGAAAATTCATTGCATAGATGTTAAATGGAATTACACGATCAATTGATACGTCAAATAATATCGTCCCAATAACATCCCTATCATAATTTTCTTCAAGTTTCGTGACGCCTCATCATTACCGTTTATGAACCATTTCGACCTACTTATTACCTTTTTTAAGAACAACAACCATAACGATAATAATGTAATATTGATAATGATACACAGAAAAAAAAATATCATTGATTCAAGTAAAATTTGCTTGCGAGCTGCCAATGAACAAAAAATGTTGTTTCAATTCTACTTTCAATTCGTTTAATTTTATACCGGATTGAAACGACAACATATCACCTTGCCCGTTTTGCCGTCATTGTTTCAATATCGTATGGAATTTTAAAAATTACAAATAGAGTTGAAACAAATATTTTTTTCTTTGGCAGCAAGCAAGCGAATTTTTTTCAGCGTAATACTATTTTGTTAAAAAATGATAATCAACTGGTAGGAGCGAGGAATGGGGTGTCTATGAGATTAGAGGGTTGTTAAAAAAGATAAAAAAGAATCGAGGCGAAAAAAAGTGACCCCCTGTGTCCTCCCGAGGTCATTGCGCCCCCGTCTATTATTACAGTTGTAAATATACTGCGTTAATCCTCGGGTGCAGATCCGGCGCGTACAACGACTGCTGCGTTTTGCCGAAGCTGCGCAACCCTCGGTCTCCTCGCGGGCCGCGTACCCGTGTAATCCCGTAAAAATGTAAATTCGCGCTCGCGAGTCTTCCCCCGTCCTGGCCAGATCGAGAAACGTAACGATAGTTGATATTCACCGAGCATGCTTGATTTGCAGGGAGGACTTCGCCACGCGGTGGAAATACCCGACGAGATGTAATAGCCAGAACGAGCAAATACTCGCAGATGGCCGACGAGAGGTAGAGTCGTGCGCGAATGAGTCCGAAACTACGCGTTTCTGTGTCGGTGTGGTAGTGCGGTTGACACAGCGGATCAAAGTTGTAACGCGAGAAATTCCTACCCGCAATATGCGGAAGGGTGGCGAGGGCGAGAAGGATGAGGGGGGGGACCTAAAGGGATTTGTTTGTATCCTTTGGTCGCCTCGCCGAGACTCCAAAGCGATATCGCAGTATATCCTAAATTCGACATGCGGGACTTGTGTGCCTGCTCTCCGTACCTCACCCTTTTTCCGTAAAAAAAAATTATTATTAGGGTAAAAGTGGTGAATATGGCCCACCTCGATTAACCCGTAAATCAATGATATATGAACCGGGCCATATTCCCCACTTTTACCCTATCATTCGTTTTTCTATTATTATTACATTTTTTAAAATTAATATATTTTTTTTATTTTTATTGTTCCAATTCCACCGTATACCCTGTCCGGTTTTTACGGAAGCCCATCCCGATTCCCCCCCTAGCACTCCCTACCCGCACTCAGCTAAGCTACCTAACTTCCAGTGCGTCCGTAGCCGACTTAGCTACACTGTACCGCATTTGCCAGTACAGACGGCCATATTCTACTGATCCACCAATATTTTTGCACTTGAGTAAAGTGCAGAAACACCAAAGTCTCAGAAGAAAGCGCCTCCCGCTCTGGCCGCGAACGAATCAGCTTGACTTGGGGGACCACCAGAGCTGTGCGCCAACCGCGCATCCACCGCTGTCGGTAATATTTTAATATAAATTTTATCCACCGCCGTTTCACCTGTTTCCATTACTCCTCGAGATCGTGTAGCTGCGTCAAATAGGCGAGAGGGGGGCGAAGTGAACGGTACCAATTTTTTTACCGGACCTAAAAACATTATTAAAGGCAGGACCATTTTTCCCCGATCTGATCTACGCATTAGCCGCAAATCCAATGTTGGGCCGGACGATGAAAGTGCGTGAAGGATTAATATCGCTCAGGCCTCGCGAGAGCATAATGCACCGAGCGGATGATAACACGAAGGGGTACGGTGAGTTTCCGACGCGAGGCGTACGCGATTACGTTGCTCGGATGCTGCGCGATATCTTCGCGGTTTTTCACTCGCTATCATTCTATCTCCAGAGAGACGGAGCCCTGCGGGGAGTACTTGTTACGTTGACCGATTTAGTGTGTGCGCGCTGCATAATACCCGACACGATACGATCTAACGCGATGAGCCGATAAGAAAGGAGCCGATACGGCGCATGCGCACCTTCTAATGGACGTGTCTGCCCGACAATATCCGCGCGTTCATCTCTCTTCCCGGCCTCTCGGACCTCCTTGCCTCTGCAACACCGCAGATACATTACAGTTTATTACGCGTGCTCGCGCATGATCTATACGCACCTTGTATCCCCATATGAACATTATAATATATAACTGCAAAATAGCCCGCACCGTGGTACTGCATAATTCTCCGTTCAGCAAATACAGAGCCGTTCAGAACAAGTGCCGAATCTGTGGATCGTACCCGAGATATCTTCATTAAGGTAACAATATTTATATGCTTATTAAAAAAAAAAGTTAACTGACACTTTTTTTTAACCGATGCAGCAAATTTCTTAGATTTAAATTGAAAAGTGTCGAGGCAATGCGTCGTAGGATTTTAATTGGAATAATGTTTGCATTAATAGTTTCTTACCGGGTTCTTCATTATCAAATTTTGGGATTATCAAACTTTAGTGAATTGGGGTTTCTCATTTTACTGTAACTTTTTTCATCCTCTTTTTGTAGGGAAGGTGTGAGCAATTAATGGCAATACGTCGCAGCATGTAAAGTGAAATAATGTTTGGATTCATTGTTTCTTACCGGGTTCTTCATTATCAAACTTTGGGATTATCAGACTTTAGTGAATTGGGGTTTCTCATTTAACTGTAACTTTTTTTCATCCTCTTTTTGTAGGGAAGGTGTGAGCAATTAATGATCGTTTCTGGAAGTATTTTTGACGCTTGTTCTGAATCAGCCTGTACGGAAGGTAATAGCCGCGAGGTTTGCTGGCTTAGCGGATTCGTTCCGCGTAGATCCAAAGATGAATCACCCGTGCCCAGTGCATGCGGTCCTAGGGCATGCCGTGCAGCATCCATTGCACCAGGCGATTTCTCCGGTACCGTCGAGTACGCCGCTTGGGCATGTAACGCACGCTTTGGGGTTCCCTGGGTTCCCAGGACAAGAAACCAAAAAAGCACTGTCGATCATCGCGATTCGTTACGATCGTCGAGTACGATCGAACGACAGAATAGCCGCGAAAATAATTGATTTTTTTTACATTTCTGCCGAGGTCCCGTTTTGCCCCGTCCTCGACTCCACCGGAGCGCCGGACGCTGGCCGGATGGACTCGGAAGATACAAAACGCTCGATCATACAACGCACGATGACGCTGGCACGAAAGGCCGAACCATCGACAGATACGAATAAATGATTGTGATCTTTGACGCGACACCGCGGAGACACCGGCCGAATGGACCACCAGGAAACGCGAGTCTTTCACTCGTCTTTTTTTAAGATCGTCAATTGTTTCGTTGCAACGAAGAACCCCTACACATAGGGTTGAGAAGGGGCAAAACGGAACCATTTTTCGCGGGCCATTAACTTTCAAGAGACAACAAAATAAATAGCTCTCCGACGATATTTCTTATTGGGTCACCTATATATAGATATATACATGTATATATTTTGTTCGCGCAAGTCCCGCAGCATCGATCAATCGAATAGAGGCGTCCAGCAGCCGGCACTTGGCGCAGGCGAGAGCGTGCCGGACCACCGCTGAGACCGCGAGGCTCCGGTCTCTTCTCGCGAGCAATGTGCCAGTCACTTCGCCTTCCCTCATCGTGATCGTAGCACATTCGTCAACCTCGTGTACCAGCACCGCCGAGTATTCGTACTCGTACCACAACCATCCACGAGCACACGGTAGAAGAAAAATGACTAACGGGTGTCGCCTTCTTCGTCCACGAAAGGTTCATAGGTCATCGAGTTAGTGGAACTTGAATAACGCAACATCAGCCCCGAGCATACTCGACGTCGCCGTCGATTACGCAACGACGAAATTATCGTCACAATATTTTTTTAAAACATAAAAAAAAACTTAAACCAAAAAATTGTGATTCAAGCAAGGGTGTAAGATGATTAAAAAAAAGTTGTTTTCAGTGAATATTCCGCACCATGTGGAGACGTCTATGATCTATTTCTTCACCGGATTTCCCGTTCATGTTTGCACAGCAGGTGGCGTTCCTGTGAGTAATATGTAACGCCACTTTATCGAGGTTTCCAATTTTTTAACTTTTTTTTTAAGTGATGCATGTATATATTTTTTTTCTGCTCGTTCTTCTTTCCCGACACAATGAGAGTGTGGGCTCTTTTCTCGATGGATGGGAAAAAAATAAAGAGCGTCGTATGGACGTGGCGAGGATTGGCGAGAGAAAAAGAAACTCCTCGAGCGTCCCGAATCCGTTTGTGCCATGATACCGTTGCTCCATAGACCACAGGTATAAACTCCTACTTTTATCATGTTAATAACCGGGCCTGCGACTCTCGATAGTCGGTCCTGAATATGCAACAGTTTTTTTCTTCTTCTTTATTTTTATTATTTTCCTATTCTCGACGAAACTCGATAGCTGGAATCCTCCTGGCGGAACAGACTCTGCGCATAATGGTCGAGTGGATCTAGGAAAGTGCTGCGAGATAAAATGGAGTCAAGGGTATGAAAAAGAAAGAATCGGATGAAAGAAGTCCTTCGAAGTGTGAAATGTGTCGTATATAATAACCGTAGTTTATATGAAAAAGAAAAAGGTTTGTCCTTTTGTAAAATTCTTCTCAATCCCGCTCGCTGCAAGGTAAACGTGAGCAGTGACTCTGCAAGGTGGATAGTCGAAGAAATTCTTGATTTCCCACGAGCGAAGAATCCTCCCTCCCATAGGAACGTAGCTTTTTTTTTTGAATCTTCCACTTGTCATCCACGATTACAATTTGATACTTTTGCTCTCGAGTGCAACAACCATTAATCCAACGCGACGTTTCTGGCAGCCAAAAGTGTCCGTCGAAAGAGCCAAAGGGTTAACGGTTGGAACTGTGGAAAACAATTATCGAATGACTGATGAATTAATCAATAAATTTATTGATAAAAAATATATATATTTGTAGTAGATTAAATCGAGTTCTCGATCGAGGATCGATTAATTTTTGTGTCCACCGGATTGGAAGCGGAGATGACCGGTGTTCGTGGCTTGGCGAAGCGGCGCGAAGCCCGGGGAACCCCGGGGTTCGCGCGAGCCCCCTGTCTCCTCCCGGGACGGTACCGCGCGTAACATATAGACGGTCTCGTATACCTTTGTCCACCCTCTTTGTGGAGCGTGTGTCTCTCCACCACCGGAATAATTCGACCGCAATTTTTCTCGCATTATCCCGGGTAAGCGTTACTAATGGCCGGCAGCAGCAGCAGCAACACAGCGCATAGTCCTATATACCCTGTACCGGGATACTTGGACTTCGCTCCTGTGGTCAGCGCTCTCGAAGAAACGACGTCGACTGCACTCTGTCTTTTATTCACACGAGTTGCGAGAAACGCTCGCACGCATCCCTCCCTCCGGGCGCGTGCATAACGTGAGATCTTCGCGAGGCCCGACTGCACACTTTTTACTCCTTTCCTTTCGAGCTTTTCTTAGGCTCTTGTGTACAAATAATACGATTCAACGGGCTGAAAAGAACGAATGATGTAATAAGAAACTTGTTACCAGTCTTTCGCTACCTTGATGTCTTCATGGCCCGAAATTGCACACTCAAACTGCTTCCCTTTACTTCTTTTTTCGGTAAGATTTCGTTCAAAAAAATATAATAATGCATATTAATAAATTAACTATTGTTCATTCATAGTTATTTATTATTCATTATAGGGGAGAGCGGGGCAAAATGGGGCAACGGGGAAAACGGGGTTCTTGGGCAAAACTAAATTTTCCAATCATTTTTGGATCGGACAATGTGGCAAACCCGGGCAGAAAAACCTGATGTATCCGATTGGGCGAATTTAGGCATCCAAAAATTATTGGAAATGACGTTTTGCCCAAAAACTCGGTTTTGCCCCGTTGCCCCATTTTGCCCCGCTCTACCCTATAATAAAAACCGTTATTTTTTGGCCATATTCGGAGACTCCGAATAGTTCTCATGTTCTCGCTTCTCCTACTTCCGGTGCGATATACAGAAGATACATATTTTTCTCTCATTACTTCAACTCGTATTTCCTCAGCTCATCTGCCGAAACTTGATGCTCCCGCTTCTGCAGAAGTTATAAAAAAAAGAAAAAAATCAATACCTTCAATCAGGGTGATAGTCACGAGGAGTGGCATCGAGGAATGAAGAGACACGTAATCGACAGTCCGTAACCGAAGAGACGTTACAGATTTTACCGGAGAAAATAAATTCGAGAATGAAAGTGATTGAAGAACGAAAAAAAGAGAATAAAAAAATCTTCTTCTCTATAAATCTCCGAATAACCAGATATTCCTGAGAATCATTCCGTGCAAGCGCGGAGATCAGAGACGAAAGTGTAAAAGAGCGAAACGGTGCGAGGAAGCGAGGGTTTTGCATCGCTCGTCTTTTTTTTTGTCCGACGTGAAAGTTTTGCCGGGTGCGGGTCCCGTTCGTTGGGGAAGTCCGAAGAGCCTGCATCATGGCCAACCCCCTGTGGAGCAGCCACGAGAGAGATGCAGATGCGGTGAGAGAGTTTGACTATTTGAGAGTTGGCCCGCCTTGACGAGATGTGGAAAGAGAGCTCGAGGGCCGAGAAAATGCCAAGACTGTACTCTGATCCAATCAAGCTCGAATGTAGAATTCGCATTTGTTACTCGTACGACCCGGAAATTAGTTAATAAAGAAAAAGCCAACCACATATATTTTTGTAACAGCAAAGTCGAATTAAACCGAAAGAAATTTCATTACGCTTATAAATAATAACAATAATCATTTTTATCAATAATGAATATAATTATGTATATTTAATATGATTCAGTTCAATTCGTCGTCTTGGCTAATAATTTTTTTGGCGTTTTTGAGCCATCGTTCTGTTGGTTTTTTTTTCAGTTTCGGTACTGATGTTTACGTGTATACTTGACATTTTATTTAATTCTTTTTGTATGTCTTTATTTTATTCGTCATCAATGCAATAGCGGATGTGACACGCAACTCTTAGCGGGTAATGCAATATTCATGCGTACTGGTGATACAACTTGGTACCGACATCTCTATCCTGGTGTTGTACGGGCGGTTTATGTACGCACACTTGTTACTTGCAGTACGATGGATAGATGCGTCGTCACAGGATGACTCGACGGTGCGGCGCGATCAGCCGGCAAGCTTCGCACTTTTATTTACCCGGACCGTTTCATTGTTCTTGTAATTGGCATCGTCGAAGAACTCGGTTGTTCTCACGCGGCGACTTTTTTATTTGATTTTTTTATTATTTTTTTTATCGCCAACTTTACACTCTCACGCAGTGAGAAAATACACCGACCGATGTACTGTGACTAATATAACAATATTCGCTGTCGATGATCGATATACATACGCCTGTCTGCTTTTAGTCATTCGAATTAGCGAGAATTCCGATGAAAACAAACGACTGCAGAGTTACCCTCCAGAGAGATGAAAAATTCACATTCATCGATTCGGGACGTCGAATTTATACGCACGGAGAAATTAATACACCCGAGAAACACACACCGTTCTACGGGAGTTCAAAAAATGCAAATATTTTTTTTGTTTAAAAGAAAATTCATATTCATGAATCTACTAGAGGTACTATCGTTTTTGTACTTTGCACACACATCGAGCATTTTACCTTCGACAATTTTTAATTTACATCCTTGCTGACAGATTTCATAATTCCATTGATTTTTTTTAAGTCCATTAATTTAATTTCCAATTTTTCCTACCTTTGGCCGCGTAAAGTCGACTCCAACTCGCGTACTCACAAGTTAATTCCCAGAGTTTACCAACACAAAAATTCATCGAGTAGAAGAAAGGGAGGAGCAGAGGGGGACACAGCAGTGATAAAAGGCGTTAGTCCATTCCCGAATGATTTATGCGTCGGCGGGCGGCAGAAATACAAACAGGTGCTCGGCTCGTCGCCGATCGAGCGGGAGGGTTGCATCTAGCCGGACCCGAAAATCATCCAAATAGAAAAGGAGAATAATATATAACGTATCTTAGCCAGGTAAATATAGTATAAGGTGGTGTATAAAAAAATATAAAAAAAGGGGTGGGTGTGGATCTCCGTCGGGGCAGCGTGGTCACGCTCCATTCGTTTAGTTTTCCTCTGCGCAGGCGCGCAGCATCCATTCTCTCCACCTTTTCTTTTTTCTTCTTTCTATATTTTTTTGTTCTCTCGCTATTTTGTCATAAAAATTCTTGGCGCATTGTGTCCGACCTCTCGTTCGGTTTCCACCACAATGGGCTTACACGCTCATCGACACGTTTATCCGACCCTCGTGCCTGTGTCTGTGGAGTGCCACTCGAAAAGTCTACGTCTAGTCGCAGGCGACGCAAGAAGAGAGCCGACCGCGGCCACTCGTGTGTGACCACTTCGGATGGACCGGTCACACAAATTTAAAAGCATGTTTATATCGCCCCCTTATTATTTACTCAATATTTATGTCCACGTGTGCACCGGTAAGTTTGTCTCCACGGAAATGGGAAAGATCGACCATGAGACAGGTCCAAGAAGGTGTTCACTTGAGCCCTGAGAGCCTTAGATCTTAACTGTGTACTATTGGGCCGATTATATTATTTTTTATAAAATTATATAAGTATCGTTCTTTCTGCATTTCATTAAGACTTTTTTATTGTTCTTTTTACCTTTCTTATGTATAAGTGAATCTACTATCTACTTATTTCTGCGACTTACTCTCACAATCTGCTATTTTCTATTTGGTCGATATGTTTACGTATCTCGCCTGTAATTGGGCATAGCGCGTTAACATACCAATAAATAAATAAATATATAAAATTAACAATTTCAGAAATTTCATCGCGTAAATTCGCGAAGTTATTAATTTTTCATCGATTGACTCCCTCGCTCGTCCGAGCGCATAAAATCACTGACATTTGTATTCCCCGTCCGAAATGCACTCTCGGTTCATCTGGGAGAGATATACTGCGAGATATAAATAATCGATAACATATTTAACAAAGTGCACGCATGTTTTATCATCGCTCGCCATTCACCGAGTTTTATTCCCTTTATTCTTTTTGATTTTTTTTTTTCACGTGTGCCGAATTTTTAGCTATAAATACATTGGATAGATGTATACGTGTGTAGCGTATCGGCGCGATATTCGAGGATCGCGAAAGAGTCGTGCACGAGAACGATAATCAATCATCTCTTTCAACGGAACGCGTTAAGCCGTTCTATTGTGAACCCTCGTTCGATCCCTCACACACACACACATACACATTCTCTTTCTTTTTCTCACTCGCGTTTCTACGGTTTTTCTTCTCCGTTTCTCGCTCATCTATCCGCGCGTTAAACGCAATCTAATCGAAATTAATTTCATCGAAAATTTATACCACCAAGATCATCGGCCCGCTTACAGCGTTCCGAAATATGTTTTTATCGTTTCTCTCGCCGTACGAAGTATCGAGCCAGTATAATTAGAAGCTCAATTGCCGACGGACATTTCGGCAACGCGTTATCCTGCATTTTTTTTTCAGCAAAAAATTCTTAACCCGCATACATTTTGTTTGAAAATTATCCTCCCCAATTACTCCTGAAAGTTTCCCAACGCGGCAAAGCGAATTAAAACTAACGTGTGAAACCAACAAAAAAAAAATATTTTTATTTATCTATCTTGTATACATAGATAACATGATTTTGTCAAGTCTGGCGCACGTGCGCTCTACTAAAAAAAATCGTGACGCGCGAAGATAAAACGATGTCTGTTATCGCCCCGTGTTACGAGTTTCTTATCAGCGGGCGATTGACGCGTCTTCGTCCCGCGTACGCCACACATCCCACACACCTGTGCGCGCACGAGCGAGCGCACACGGTTGCGATCGCCAGGAACCCGAGGTGGGAATTCCGAAGGGGGCGTGAACCGGAGGCGGAGCTTCCACCGGTTCTCGTGTCTCCCTGGGAGAGAGCGAGATGAATCGTCCGCGAGCGGGGTTCCGCACGGATGCTGCGCCCGTTTTGCCGCGGAGCTCTCGCATCGTTCCCCCCCCCCTCGAGCCAGCCCGAGGGAAGTCCCTCGGCCTTTCCCTTCCCGGCCTTTTCCAACCCGGCCAGACTTTCGTAGTTCGTACCCCCGTCCGGACGAGCGAACCGTGTGTACCAACACCAGCGTTCTCTCGTCGAACTAATCGACTCCGCTCCTCGAGGCGAACGAACGAACGTTACCGGCAACGATCCGCGCTCCGCGCGCTCAACCGGGGGAGAGAGCGAGGTCCGCGCGAGATTCTCGCTTCGAGCGCTGACGCACGACTCGCCCGCTCGCCGAACGTATCGGTTAACAGTGCGTCCCGAATGCGGGTGTAAAATACGTACGCGGAGAGCCGGGGAAGAGAGAACGTCCGAAGAGACCTCAGAGGCTCCGGAGGATTTCTTGTAGTAGGGGGACCGGATCGCTCGATGACCAGTCTCATCCGGGCCACGATCCGGAAGGCATTGCTTCGAGTTGTGTTACTCTAAAAAAAAGAAAAAAATAATTCTGACTTTTTTTTTGTTATTTTGCGATTTCCTGGAGTTTTTGTTCGGTGAACGCGCAAGGTGTGCTCGGTGGGACTTTAGTGATCGGAGAGGATATTCCGAAGTTTGTCAGGGATTTGTGGAAATCTTTGCTCTGGACCACGTGCGACTTTGTTTTATTGTGAGCACCGCGGAGGAGGATGGATAAGAGATTTTTCTGAAGTGACTCGGTGCCCGATATCGGTTGGATTTTATAATGAAGGTGAGTTTTTATATTTGTTATTATTAATTACATTTTTGTTATATCAATATTTAGCCGTATCATTAAACTCGATCTGAAAAAAAAAATGGAACTGATATTCTGGCGAAACGTTATGTTTTTTTGCTACAAAAAAATCGGTTTATCTTCCGTCGGGTCGATCGGAAAAACGAGTCGAATAATCGCTCGACGAAGTGTAATTATTTTTGTACATTTAAAATTATTTTGGAATTAACAGAGAATTATTTTGGAATTATTTTGGAATTAATTACATATGAATCACGAAAAAATAAGATATATCAATAATTATATTTCTCGACGTCGAACGATCGGTGATAATCAGTTCGAAAATCGAGAAACCGTCGGACGGACCGGCAGTGAAGACCCGGAGAGCGATAGACGGTTACTTATCCGAGTCAGCGCTGAGGCGATGAGCCGGAGACCCCACGATGACCGGTAGTCCAGGCGCGCACGACCGTTTGACCCTTGGAGAGCCGCGTGAATTTTTCACCCTGTCAGCTCGTCTCTTTCTCATTCTCGATTTCCTCATCCCGGCTCGGCCAACGCTCGCGTGAATAAAGGATTGCCATCATTATTCGTCCTTATTGCATGTTGATTGCATTCCGGACACGGCCGCGTCCCGCAGACCCGCCCAATGGACTCTACCTCAGCTATGCCGAACGATCTAAGTCGCGATCGCGTAAGAACATATATTTCTCCGGGTACGATCCATCAATTCACCTTTAAATTACGTCCTATATTTCTCAAGCTTGAATTCAAAGAATTGCACCGGTAAAATGTATTATTACTGTTTATAATTCTTTACATTAATTGATATTAATATTAATTTACTCGAATTATTGATCTTACTTTTTGATTATCGGAGCGACTGCTCGTGCTCCGTTACGGTAATTGAATGATTGTTGTTTTTTTTCTTTTCACTAAACAAATTTTCTTCTTGGTGTTGAGAGGTGTTATTTTTAAAATGTTCTGCTGGTCCTCCGGGTTCTGCAGCACATCGTTGCCACATTCCAGTAAGCCATAAATTTCAACCCTCTGACTCTTGTACACCAAAAATGTATTCTCTCTTCTCCACTGTCTCGAGTCCGCGCAGGATTTTGGGGGTTTTTATATACCGATTCTCGTAAAGTCCTGACGCTGGTCTATAGCGCTGATCCAGATAGCGAGGTAGATTCTACAAAGAACTTCGACTTTTTCACGGCCTGGTCCGGCCGTCCGGCAAATCGCGGAAGCTTCGACTTATTTTTAATGAATTTATTATTAATTACTTTTTCATTAATTTATTTATTTTGATAGATGGACATCGATTTTGATAGATTTCATTAATTTATTTTGATAGCAAGATAACGATGAAAAGTGCCGGCTCGATTGAACCATCATTTATTGCGGTGGCTCGTATTTTTATTTGTTCGATTTTAAATATCTTCCTGTGCCATTATTTGCATCACTCGCAATTATATTCCAACGGTCTCTTCTCAATTACGGGCTCGACCAATAAGAGAGTTCCCAGTTCGACCTATCTAGCGGCGCCTCAACGATCCACCTCGTAGATCCGTGAGGATTATAAATAACAGGTGTGTGCGTACGTGCCGCATGTAACGCGAGTTCAACGCGCCTTCTCAGGATGATAAATCAACGACACGCCCGCTGGCTGCCCGAAATTATTATAACCACGATACTCCCGCTATACGATCACGTGAAACGGCGAGAAACAAAAAAAAAACTTCCATTAAAATGTTTCCTCACGAAGTTCAAACCAATTTTTAATTGCGAAATCCGATTGCCAATAAAAAAATGTACTCCGTCATCAAATTTGAAAAACTTATGATCATGTATTCGTATTCTAATGTACACTTCACACGCTACACTGTTTCAATGCTGGATACGCAATAGCGGTGTGTTTATCCCTAAACGGAACAGGCCCCAGATAAGGAACAAATATTTGCGCGTTTAGATATTCATTCACAAAAGACAGTCATCAAACAGTCTCGTCTATTTACTCCCAGATTGATCTAACTATAGCTACATCGTGGTTGATCGTAGTTGACGCGGTAGAACATTGTTTTTTCCTATTCTTATATCGACGACACCACGCGCGTTTTGATGCTGCGCCTAAATATTTAATAGCTCGATCACGTACGTCACCAATATCTTTTCCTGCTTACAAGAATAAAATAAAATAAAAAGTCCGCCGTTGTTTGTTTGTCTTTGATAAGGAGCCACGCCTGACTGCCGTTCTCCAACGTCTTTGCTATTGGACACATTTAATTGGCCTAGCAGAGAGTTAGAGTAATCAGAGTCGTGCAAATAACGAGAGGCTCGACACACATTGCCTCGATACACATCAATCGGATTGGATGGCTATCCCCGACCAATGCACAGAAAAAAATACGGTTTAATCAACTAAGATTCGGGCAGGGACGTTCAACTAAATATTTTGTTGGTACAACTAAAAAATTGGCTAGTTCATCAATTTGTTGGGTAATTTCACAAAAATATTTTTGAGTCATTAAAATATTTTGTTTGACCAACTAAATATTTATTTGAACGTCCCTGCCCGAATCTTAGTTGATTCAACTGTACTTTTTTATCAGTGTGGGGCCTAAAATTCGACGAAAACTGTACCAAAGTATTTTTAACTTTTGTCCCCTAGTTTAACGTCTTTGACACCGCATGAGTTTGGACGGCTCACTTAAATACGCAATAACTCGATCACATGCGCCAGAAATATTTTTCCTTGTTACAAGAATAAAATAAAACAAAGGAACTGCCGTTGTCTATTTGTCTTTGATAAAGACGCACGTTTCACTGCCGTTCTCCAAAGTCTTTGCTATTGGATACATTTAGTTAGCTTAGCAGCTAGCAGAGTAATCAGAGCTGTGCAAATAACGAAAGGCTCGACACATATTGCCTCGATACACATCAATCGGATTACCGGATGGCTATTCCCGACCAACGGGGGGCCTCAAATTCGACAGAAAGTACTCGTGCATTCTCTTTTTACATTTTTTTCCTTGTATAATTATGTCGAACGTAATTTCGCAGAAACTAAAGTCGACTTTTATTTGAGAGTCAATGACCCGAATAAACGTCGAGTCCCACGAATCGCTGTATTATTAACTCGAGGAAAGGTGTTATACAATTTACACGCCCGCGGCCTTGGCACACTTCCGGTATTGATATTAAAAATAAAAATGTAAACGGCGAGAGTTAAATGAGAAAAACAAGCCTTTGACGTATATCAGTTTCAAAATTTGCTTGCTTCAAGGTATGTTACGCACTTCCGCAGCTGAATACCCAATGAGAACATGTTCTATATCGCTATCAGCGGTAGACTACGTGACTCTGAACGCGTAGCTACGATAATACATATACTATTTTTTTTTTATATCTCAGCTTTAGTCTTCGCGCTAAAATCCGATCGAGAGCATCGTTTTGCGAGTTTTGACTGATCGAACAAGATCGCCGTGTACTGTGCCGATTTATCGATAAAATGTGTCAACTGTGCAATTGGTGGATAACGAATGGATCCATGCCGGTAATTTAAAAAAAAATCTCCACCGTGTAAACCAGCGAAACAAATATTGTCGTCATTGTTACTGACAAATTTTTTGGTTTTTCTGTTTCAGACCGAAATCGAAACCGAGACGGAGGCAAGTGAATCTTTGCTCTGTCCGAACAACAACAACAATGTCACGTCCAGCAAGAAGCCTGCAGTGGTTAGCAAGAACAACAACAGTATAAGCAGCGTCAGCAATGGCAACAGCGATCAGAGCAACGACGGGATGGAAATGGATTGCGGCGGTTGTGGCGAGAGCGTCCGGGAGCGTACGGTTTTGTGCGTCGGTGGACGAAGTTGGCACACGAGTTGTCTCAAATGCTGTGCCTGCGCGAGGCCCCTCCACGACCAACACTCGTGTTTCCTCAGAGGAATGAGACTCTACTGCAGACACGACTATGCACTGTGAGTCCATATATTTTTAAAATTGTTGATAGTTTCGAATTTTTTTTGCCCAAAGTTGTAACAAATTAAGAAGCCTTGTGCAAATTACTTTGCACCTTTTCTCGTAACGTAAAAACATTTCTACATGCCATAAAATCAAGACGATGAAAATACCGCAACATTTATTGCCGAAAATCGCTAATTGAAAGTACAAAGTACTAAAAGGAACTTGTGTACTTTCCGTACAGACTTGAAGTACCTCTGATTTATTGGCAAAAAATTGGTCAAAATTGAATTAAATTCGAGGGTCGAAGATAATCCAGTCTGATTGCAAAATGTCCTCTCGACTTATTGTTTCTACACTGAAAGAAAAATTTGCTTGCGAGCTGCCGAAGAAAAAAATGTTTGTTTCAATTCTACTTTCAATTCTTACAATTCCATATGATATTCAAACAACGACAGCAAGACTGTCAAGGTAACGTGTTATCGTTTCAATCCGGTATGAAATTGTACGAATTCAGAGTAGAATTGAAACAACGTTTTTACTTCATTGGCAGTCCGCAAGCAAATTTTACTTGATTCAATGATATTTTTTTTTCTGTGTACGGATCGTCGTGTCTTTTTTTACCGTGCGGATTTGGACACGAGCTCTGGAGTAGGATTATAGTGTGGCTACGCGTCGTTATTGACATGGACGGAATTCAATCGTGATCCGTCGGCACCCCGCCGTCAACTCGCGGAGTCCCTACTGCATTAAACGTACCGTGTACCTATCGCGATGCAATGTTGTCCTGTATCGTGGAGCGACCGAAGAGCTCACAGGCAGCTTTCCAGCTACTGCACGGTAGGGCGTCCGACTTTTCACCGGTTCTTTAATTTCCTCGGCCGGACCAGAAAATCATTTGTTCGTCTTAGGGCATTCTGAAAGGGCGTAACGCGTGACTGTGCCATAAGTGATATCGTTCCCTTGGGGGAGGCTACCTGACATTTTTTTTTCTTCCGCTACTGCATTACTATATCCTACACAACAAGCTCCCGGAGATCGCATCGGCTCTGCTCCTCGAGCGACTCTGAATGAACGTCGAGAGGATTATAGGCAGCGACCGGGAACTCGCGTGACTCGTCGAAAATAAAAAATCTCCCGTACGCGGGAGTGACCCGCGATCTTTGCCGAACGTTGTTGTTGTTGTTACAAGGAAATTCTTGGGTAGATCGGGGATCCATACGATATTCCCACAATCGCGGTGATGGAAGTAAAAAATCATTCCACAGATGCGCAGGTGCGACGAGATACAATATTTAAAAAATTAAGTTTTCTGAACGTGGATCTCGTGTTTCCGGTACAACGTCACTTCGGGTCGAAAAATGAAATTTCCAAACCGGAAGTTACGTATTTCTGGTATGACGTCACTTCTGATTTGAAAATGTCATTTTTCGACGTATTTCCGGTTGCTAAATTCCACATTGCTAAATTCAACATCGAGTGGAAATTCGCTCAGTTCGATAATGACAATTTACCCATAATGCATACGGCCCGATAGTGCACTATCTTCTTCCTCCAATCTCACCGCGTCTTCAGAGTCTTCTTCTGGCTCGTTGGCAGGAATTAACGACCCCACTTTTATCCAAGCTTGAACTAACTTTTTCTATATCTTATATATATATATTTTTTTTTTCTCGAAGCTCGAAAGAAATGCTCGAATCGATAGGCTTTACGTGTAACAAGAAAGGATCTTCTATGCACGCGGGTGGGTCACGACAACTAATGCTATACGTGCCGAGTCACGAGAGCCAACGAGAGGAAAAGCGTCAGTTATGCCCGTTGTCGAGTGTCAGTGCGGTACACGATCGGAGAACTCAGGAATCCGCCTCGTAAGGGACCGAGGTGCCTCCGAGCACAGCTGTGATATTATTGCCGGTATCCTGTGCGCCCTGCATGTATATTAGTGCATCCACCTTCTTAGCTACAAATTGAAAACACCAATTTTTCAAAGGCGCAATTTTTTTTGGTAACGTTTTTATTCTTCAATTTTTATCATTCCCATTGTCTCGTTATTGGTCGTTAAGTATCTCAATCGATCAATTCCAAGATTCCGCGATTATATTTTCTTTTTATTTATTTTAATTCATAAAATATTGGCATTTATATTTAAAGTCCCCTCCGGCATTATATATATACGTTTTTTTCGAGGCTCCTTATGGCGAATGCTCCGACGCGTACGATATCGATTGTGGTTTTAAGAATTATCTTATGCTAGCATACAAAACGGGGATCGATATAATTCCACGCGCTGGTAGAGAGAGAGTGAGTCCGGTATTCCTATAATAGCCACCGATCCTATAACACAGCCGATGCCGCCGCCGGACGCTCGACTTAATCCTCCAGTGACTTATAGGAGGACTCCCTCCGTCTCTCTCTCCTCGTATGCATTCGGCTCCTGCTGCCGCAGTCTGCTTCTGCCGGAGAGCCGAAGGTGCTCGTGAAAGAACAAATGAATAAATTAGGGCGGGGCGGTTTGGTAGCCGCGGACTCTCCGAGAACTCAACTCTATATACCAATGCCTCCCCTTGTATTCCCCCCTCGAAGATTTATCGATATACCCCGCATACGATCTGTCCGCTGCATGTGCATCTCGCCCGATGCAACGCGCAGTTATAATACACCGGAGACCAGCGTCGTGACGGCCCTAAAAAACACATTTCTTCACTCTCCGTCTCGCAGTTTTAAGGAGTCAACATTTTATTATCAAATGAATTTAAGATAATTATTACAACGGGATTTTTTTTTACCATTTTTTTGTTTTTTTCTTTCGCACCAGGGACTTTCCAGTATAGTCAAATAAATGTTATAGTACAAGTATTGACTTAACATGATAACGTAACTTATGACTTGTAACATTTAAACAGTAACATTCGTTATAGGTGAAATATTATGTAGGAACCGGTGTAATATTTTTATCCATGACTTATATGATTTTTTAAGCCTCAATAGTGGTCTGATTCCTATTCAACAGAAGAAACAGGAAAAGCAACAAAAATAAGGAAGTGTCCTTATTTTTGTTGTTTTTCCTGTTTCTTCTTTTTTTTTGGAGCTGGAGTTCCGACGAGGCGCGGATTGCGAGTCGAACGCCTGAAGGGTGGCGCCCGACTATTTATGCAAACGAATCTCGGAGGATACCGCTCGGGCGATGGGAGAACTGATGATCAGGAGGAAGAGAGGCTCGAGAAAAGGAGAGCCGTCGATACGGAGCGGGAACGAGAGAGTAAACAATTTTGAGCCTCGTGTTATTCCTCTCATGCGGCGGATGTATATTACGTATTAGTGAAGGAACCAGAACAGGGTCTCATGCAGATATATACACAAGTTGGAAGATGAAATAGGTACGCCTCTCGATCTCGTTCTTGAGACGCGTCTATTTATGCAAACCAATCGGAAAGATACCGCTCGGATAGCGCGTAAGAACTAGCTTAGCTCGGAGAGGACGAAGATGACGAAGAAGAAAAGATCCGAGCGTGTAACAGTCATCTTTGCCGCGCCAAAGTCCATTGGTATTCCAGGTGCGGGGTGCAGGCTGACTCGTCTCTATCTCTTCCTTCTGTTTTTTTTTTTTTTTTTTTATCTTGC